>REGO01001140.1:56462-100795 GCA_010120015.1 Rhombomys opimus
AGTCTCCCACTAAAAGGGTGTTGGGATCGATGTGTGATTTAAGTTTTAGTAATGTTTCATTTATGAATGTAGACACTCTTGTATTTGGGACATAGATGTTCAGAATTGTGATGTCCTCTTGGTGGATTTTTCCTTTGATGAGAATGTGTGTCCCTCCTCATCTTTTTTGATTAATTTTAGTTGAAAGTGTCTTTTATTAGATATTACGATAGGTCCCCCAGCTTGTTTTCTGGGTCTGTTTCCTTGAAAGACATTTTTCCAGCCCTTTACTCTGAGGTAATGTTTGTTGCAGAGGTGCGTTTCTTGGATGCAACAGAATGTTGGATCCTATTTCCGCACCTATTCTGTTTAGTTTGTGTCTTTTTATTGGAGAGTTGAGTCCATTTATGTTGATAGATAATAGTGACCAATGAATGTTAATTTCTTTTATATTGGAGTCGGTGGTCTTACTATGTTTCATTGCTTGTTTTCTTTTCATTTTTGTTGGGATATTATCTGTATGCCCTGTTTTCTTGGATGAATTTGTTTTCATTGGATTGGAGTTTTCCTTCTAGTATCTTCTGTAGGGCTGGTTTGCTGTGTCAAAATTGCATAAATTTAGTTTTGTCATGGAATATTTTGTTTTGTCCATCTATGTTGATTGAAAGCTTTGTAGGGTGTAGTAGCCTGGGTTGACATCTGTGGACCCTTAGAGCCTGCATGACACCTACCCAGGCCCTTCTGGCTTTCATAGTTTCTGATGAGAAGTTTGGTGTGATTTTGATAGGTCTACCTTCCTATGTTACTTGGTCTTTTCTCCCTTGCAGCTTTTAATATCTTTTCTTTGTTCTGTAGATTTAGTGTTTTGACTATGATGTGACGTGATGTGTTTCTTTTCTGGTCTAGTCTATTTGGTGTTCTGTAGGCCTTTTGTATATTTATGGACATCTCTTTTTTTAAGTTGGAAAAATTTTCTTCTATGATTTTCTTGAAAATATTTTCTGGACCTTGGAGCCTGGAGTCTCTTTTTCATCAATTCTTATTATTCTTAGATTTCCTCTTTTCATGGCATCATTGATTTCATGGATATTTTGTGTTTGGGACATTTCTGATTTTACTTTTTCTTTGAGAGAAGTATCAATTTCTGCGAGTGTATCTTCAGCTCCAGAGATTCTGTCTTCCATCTCTTGTATTCTGTTGGTGGAATCTTTGTGGTTCCTGGTCTTTTCTCCAAGTTCTCCAGCTCAAGGGTTTTCTCAGTCTGTGTTTTCTTTATTGATTCTAATTCTGTTTTCATGCCTTGCACCATTTCCTTCATTTGTTTGAATGTGGATTCCTGTCTCTCTATGATGGTCTCTATTTTTTTTTTTATTCATTTTCTGTCCATTTGCCACTCGTTGTATCTCTACTTGTGCCTCTATTTGTTTGGCTATGTTTGCCTGTGAGTCTTTAAGAATTTTGTCCATTTCCTCTTTCTTTACCTCTAGTTGACTGTCCAAATCTTTGATGGGTTTGTTCATTTCCTCTTTAACTGTCTGAATTTACATGGCTATTGCTCTGAGAAAATTGTTTATTTCCTCTTTATGAGCCTCAAATAATTCGGTAAGTATAGCTTTAAAGTCATTTTCCTGTGCTTCTGATGTATTGGGCTATCTGTCAAATTTGGGGGTTGCTGGTAAAGTCATGGTGTCCTGATTTATGTTGGATGTGTTCTTTTGCCTACCCCTAGCCACTGGCTTATCTGAAACCTTCCCTGGTTGTTTTTGAATTCTGCAGTTCTGACTGGTACTGTCTCTTTCTGGCAACTGGAGAGTTCTTCAGGAATCTGAGAGAGGTCCCGTGGCCACAGTGAGTGCATTGGTGGACTAGCTGTATCTGTGGGAGGAAAGTATGCAGGCACAAAAGGGGCAAATGCAGGATCACATGTGTGTTTGTGTGTGTTTGTCTGTGCGTTTGTGTGTGTAAGTGTGCGTGGAAGTGTCTCGAGGGACAAAGTGATAGACAATGTTGAAACCTTGAGTGTGTGGGAGGGGCTCTGCATTGTATGTGTAGCATGTGCTAGTGATGGTCAAAGTGCATTTTTTGGCATTAACTGCCCTAACTCCTCAATTGAACCCACAGAGCAGGGGCTTCAATTTCTCAAGTGACCCTCTGTTTCCCACAGTGGGTATATGGATGGCAGGTGTTTGATGCCTGGCTTCTGTTTAAGAAGGACCCTGGATCTGGGGCTCTGCAGATACTCAAGTGCGTACTCACTCTCAAGCAGGTCACTTTGGCAGGGATTGGGGTATCTGAGCTCTCTGCTCTCTGGTTTGGCCCTGGTTGGTCTTATGCTGGAGGACTGATGTGCTCTGCCAGCTCAGTGCTGCTGCCGTCACCAAGTTAAGAAATCCCATTGTAGCTGGAGACTGGGTTGCCAGTCGAGATGCTTTCTGGGATGTCCTGGGGGTTCTCCACTGTGCTCTCCAAGCTTGGGAGGCCCAGTGTGCGTAGCTTGTATGGTGTTTCTGCCTGGCTTTAGGGGGTATAAAGCGTAGTATCTGTCACTGCGGGTTTAGGCAGGCCATTCATTCAGGGGCTGAGAGACTCTGTGGGGCCATTATGGCAGCTAGCAGACCTGGGACCCTGGGAGAATGGTGCCCAGGTCTGGGACTTCAAGACCAGTACAGCTGGCAGTTTCTGCTAAGGGGCTAGGAGCTCTGCCTCAGCCACTGCAGACCCCAGGCAGTTAGGTCTGAGCTGAGAATCTCAGTGAGTAGGCTGTGCTGAGGAGGAGAGAGGTCTGAGAAAGGGGAGTGCCCAGAGATCAAAGGATAGTTTATCTCCTTCCCCAAACAAGTCCATGGGTGACCGGAGCACCTGGTGCGATGGTTCCTGTGATTTAGAAAGGCTCACCATTGTTTTCCTGGTTTCAGAAGTCCTTCCACTCACCAACTCAGGCATTCAGCTCTTCGACAGCTCAGAAAATGTGCATGCTGTTGCCATCTTGGCTCTGCCCCCTTGAATTCTTTCTTATCTGCTCTAATCATTCCTAATCTGTCAATTTTTCTAATTCCTTCTGGTTAATATGATTTGATATTCTATGGTTTTCTTTCTTTCTTTCTTTCTTTCTTTCTTTCTTTCTTTCTTTCTTTCTTTCTTTCTTTCTTTCTTTCTTTCTTTCTCCTCTTTCCTACTGGAACCTGAAAGTAATCCATACATTTGTGCTAGCTCTAGCACATAGAGCTATATCACCAAGCTATACCATTAGCTTTTTGGTGTTGTTAGCAAGAAATTTAAGACAAGACCTGGGCAGGGGAATGAATTACATGGTGTTGCACTTTACGTTCTTTTAGCACTGAGAAACAAGTGATGACTCTGGCTAGAAAGAATGACTAAAAATCACACTTTATATGTGGAAAGAATAAATAAGAGCTGGTAGACATTAGAGTATATTTGTACTTACAGATGACTTTTAAAAATGTTCTCCTTTCAATACATTCAAAAGAAACAGATTCCCAAAATTATTTGTATCAATACCTTCTTTGTTGAAGTCTTAAAGTCAAGGGGATCTACAATAAACTATTCATTACTCTAACATCCATTGACATTTATGTGTCTGTTTGCAACAATGCTTGTGCCTGAATGTCTGTGTAAGGGAAGTGAACAAGGCAGGTGTGATGGCAGTGTGTTGTCATGGTGCGATATTTGCAGTCAATAGATTTGTTGTCCCATACATGCATTTTCCCTAGGACAAGGTTGACAGAAACTGTGTATATTGATAGGGATCAGAGTGACCCTCAGTACTAGGACTCCATAGTACATGAAAAACTCTCAGTAATTTTTGCTTTGTTGTTGTTCCTGCTAAAAAACAAAAACACCTTTAGGACTGAGAAACACTAACATAAAATTCATGTACTTGTGTTAATTCTGAGAATCTTGACACGGTGTCACAGTCCTCAGTAATCTAAAACTTGCAACTCTGAATTGAGGTTCCTGCCTCCACCTCCCATCAGCTGGGATTACAGGCTATGCCATCAATGCCTAGCTCAAATTATATAATTTTCTTGATGGTTATTATGGGAAAGAGCTTTTTACCATTTCAAGTATAAAATATTTGAAAGAAAGAATGATATGCACTGTATACTACATTATTTGATTAGGAAATGGAATTTTCCAGAAGTTGAATGAATTACTTAAAACCCTGCATATGAGGGGAATGATACACCTTTGTACTTTTTAAAATCTCAGGAATCCAGATTCCAGTGGACAATGGATCAAGTTTTCAGTTCTATTTGCTCATCATACAGATTTGAGAATTCCAGTGTGAGAGCCTTTCTGTCTCAATCATTCAGTTCAATCAGAGCTGTGCTGTTTCTCTCCCAGAAAGTCCATGTCATATATTATATAGTCTACTTAGCATAATCAATGTAGTAATGTGAACTTTCCAATTTGGACTAGCTTTAATCCTGGGTTTAGTGAAATACTGATTATCGATCAATTATTCAAAATGAGCCTGTTACTGGAGAGTGTAAAATGTGAAATTCTACTGTCACAAACTGCACCAGCCAGAAAGCTTTACAACTCTGCATACCAAAAGGCTAGAATAGCTTTTCATAAGACAAGGAGTGTTTGAAGGACAGCAGGTAGAACTTTTCTCTCATTGTTGAGATAAATGTGTTCCAGGTGGATGAATTTGTCAGTGTCAGAAGCACTGGTGTTTCCGTAAAATTCATGGCATGTCTATTCCATTCTTGAACATATGTTAATAGAAGTATGAAAACATGGAAAGAAAATGTGCTTCATATTTCAAAAAGGAAATGTTAATTAATATTACATGATCAGGCCACTAGTTAGAATACCGAGCCTGAAACACTGACAGCACCCTTGCCATGTAGTCACGCTGCCTAGTTTTATCAAAATGACTTGAAGAGCCTGTATACACCAAATGTTAATAATACTGTTATTCATTACAGGAAATTCTTAGAAACATGTCCTTCAGTAGGTGAACAAACTGTACTGTGCTTGAAGACTGGGATTTTTTTTTCCTTTTGTACTTTTAAATTTTTTTATATTAAGTACAGTTTTTTCACTTTGTATTCCAGATGTAGCCCCCTCCCATATTCCCTCTCAATCCCACACTCCCTCCCTCATCGCCTCTCATGCCTCTCTCCAAATCCACCAATAGGGGAGGTCCTCCTCTTCCTCCATCTGACCCTAGGCCTATCAGGTCTCATCAGGACTGGCTGCATTATCTTTCTGTGTGGCCTGGTAAGGCAGCTTGCCCCTCAGGGAAGGTGATCAAAGAGCCAGCCACTGAGTTCATATCAGAGACAGTCTCTGTTTCCATTACTAGGGAACCCACTTGGACACTGAGCTGTCATGGGCTACATCTGTGCAGGGGTTCTAAATTATCTCTGTGCATAGTTTTTGGTTGGAGTATCAGTCTCAGAAAAGATTTGCGGGCCCATCTTTCTTGGTTCTGTTGCTCTCCTTATGGAGCTCTTGTCCCCTCCAGCTCTCTCTATCTCCACCTTCTTTCATAAGATTCCCTGCACTCTGCCCAAAGTTTGGCTATAAGTCACAGCATCTTGCTTTGATACCAAGCTGGGTAGAGTCTTTCACAGGCCCTCTGTGGTAAGGTCCTGTCCTGTTCCCTATTTTCTCCCTCTTTTGATGTTCAACCCATTTGCCTTTCTGAGTGAGGATTCATCATCTTACCTTCTTCCTTAAGCAAGTGTCTTCCTTCTTGCTTAGCATCTTTAGGTGAAAAACTTTTAGTATGTTTATCCCATATTATATGTCTAATATCCACTTATAACTAATTATATACCATGTGTGTCTTTCTGCTTCTGGGATACCTCACTCAGGATGATCTTTTCTAGATCCCACCATTTGCCTGCATATTTCATGGGTTCCTTGTTTTTAATTGCTGTGTAGTATTCCATTGTGTAAATGCAACACAATTTCTTTATCCTTCCCTCAGTTGAGGGACATCTGGATTGTTTCCAGGTTATGGCTATTATGAATAAAGCTGCTACAAACATGATTGAGTAAATGTCCTTATTGTGTACTTGAGCATCTTTTGGATATATGCCTAGGAGTGGTATAGCTGGCTCTTTAGGAAGCACTATTCCTAATTGGCTGAGAAAGCAGCAGATTGATTTCCAGAGTGGTTGTACAGCTTTACATTCCCACCAGCAGTGGAGGACATATTGCCTTTCTCCACATCGTCTCCAGCATGTTTTGTCACTTGAGTTTTTAATCTTAGTATTCTGCTGAGTTTAGGTTGAAATCCCAGGGTCATTTTGATTTGCATTTCCCTGATGACTATGGATATTGACATTCCTCTACAAAGAATTCTCTGTTTAGCTCTCTACCCCATTTTTTAAAATTGAATTACTTGGTGCTTTTTAACATCTAGAGTTCTTTATATATTCTGTATATTAGCCCTCTTTCAGATATAGGGTTTGTGAAGATTTCCCAGTCTGTGGGCTGTCATATTGTTCTGATGACAGTGTCCTTTGCTGTACAGAAGCTCTTCAATTTCATGAGGTTCCATTTGTTAATTGTTGATTGTAGAGCCTGTGCTGTAAGTTTTCTGTTCAGGAAGTTGTCTCCTGTGCCAATGAGGTCAAGGCTTTTCCCCATTTTTTCTTCTAACAGATTTAGTGTGTCTGGTTTTATATTGACGTCTTTGATCCACTTAGACTTTAGTTTCATGCAGGGTGATAAATATGGATCTATTTGCATTTTTCTACATGTAAGCATCTAGTTAGATCATCACCATTTGTTGGAGATGCTATCTTTTTTCCATTGTATGGTTTTGGCATCTTTGTCAAAGATCAGGTGTCCATAAATGTGTGGGTTTATTTCTGGGTCTTC
This sequence comes from Rhombomys opimus, assembly GCA_010120015.1. NCBI lineage: Eukaryota > Metazoa > Chordata > Mammalia > Rodentia > Muridae > Rhombomys > Rhombomys opimus. Next base: position 63,306 of record REGO01001140.1, read on the forward strand.
TGTTCAGTTCCATTGATCCACCATTCTGTTTCTATGCCAGTACCATGCAGTTTTTATTACTGTTGCTCTGTAGTACAGCTTGAGATCAGAGATGGAGATACAGTCAGGTGATATGTTGTTGTACAGGATCGTTTTGGCAATTCTTGTGTGTTTTGTTTTGGATACTGAGATATTAATCATTTGCCGATAATGAGAAATAATGTGTTAAGGAGTGAACATTAACTGCATTCTACCAGTGAAAGTAACCAATTTTCCACTGATAGGGGAGGCCTTCTTTTCCTTCCTTCTGATCCTAGTCAATTAGGTCTCATCAGGAGTGGCTGCATTGTCTTCTTCTGTGGCCTGGTAATGCTGCTTCCCCCTCAGGGGGAGGTAATTTTAGATCAGGCCAATCAGTTCATGTCAGAGACAGTCCCTGTTCCTATTACACAGAACCCACTTGGATACTGAACTGCCATGGGTTACATCTGTGCAGGGGTCTTAGGTTATCTCCATGAACGGTCCTTGGTTGGAGTATCAGTGGACTTGGGGAGGGGCATGCATGCAGAGGGTGGATGAAGGGAGTTATTGGAACGGGAGGAGAGAGGGCACCACAGGAGGGATACAAAGTGAATAAAGTGTAATTAATAAAGAATTTTTTAAAAAGTATAAAAAGAGTAACAAATTTTCAAAAGCTTTATTTTGAAGCAAATTGAATTAGAGATATTTTCTAAAAGGAGAGAAAAAAATATTGGTGGTTTCCAGGAATTAAGGAATTCTAGAGTTGAATGGGGGAAGCATAGAGAATACCTGAATTCTTATTTTGTCCAGAGTCACAGAATGCTCTCATACATAGCTGAAACTCACAAATCAAAGTGTCAATAATAAGACTGATATGTTAATGTATGTTATCAATTGTTACAAATGCACCCTTAATGAGGGTTGCCTGGGTATTTGGGAATTCTGTAAGCTTACTCAGGCTATGCAATAATACATCTGTGAAACATATTTTAGAAAATAAAATGAAATAAAATTTGTGTTGTGTGAACCATCTCTCAATTTATGATGCATACATGTCTTGTTCACAGTTCAGAGTAATCAAACCAGTTTAAGTGACACAATGTGGTGCTGCTATATTATGCATTAATTAAGACACTTCAAAAGATTAGGTACTATTTTTCGAGGAGTCTTGCTGTTTCTAGCTTCACCACTCTTAGTTATGTTCACTAATCAACCAACCTCCAAATATTATGATCAACAGAAAATTATAATTCAAATAGATAAAACTAATAGGAACTTGTACGGACCAATATCCCTTGGACCCTTTTTTGCTTCTCTCTGCTTGGCCTAGCAAACTGTTATCAAGTTCTTTGCACATATACACAGAAATTATAACAAGTAGGTGTAGGAGAGTGCTTAAGGACTCTTAGGTATGTCTTGTTATTTTCTAATTTTGCTGGCAAAAAATTCTACTGCTCCTGATTAGCACAGCCTCACATACATTCATAAGCAATGCCTCTAAGCCTCTGTGTTATATTCTCTAGGAGAGAAGAGGAAAGAAGAAAAAAAGGAGCTTCACTCTGTTGATCATTCACTTTCCTAAAGACAGCAGTCCAAGAGTTGAATTGCACAATGTAGCCCAGACTCAGAGAGAAGCTTCCTTCTCCCATTGAGTTTGCAGATAAGGAAGTGCAATTTCATAGAGCTTAAGGGATGCATATATTTGCATTAGGAAATAGCCACATCTTCATAACTCAAGTTCATAAACACAATCCTCAGCACCCATCCTTTCATATTGCTTTACCTTGACATAAATTTCAGAAATTTATGAGCTAGTACTTGCCCTGAATCTAGGTGTTTTAAACCTTATGGAGCCCAGCGTATCAGGGTGTTAAAAATAAAGCAGATTAGTTAAAACCCAATTTTGCTTTGGTCAAGTGGCATTTTGAATATTTAACACCTAAGATTAGTAGAGAGACAAGTAAGAGCCTTGTACTTGTACAAGAAAAATAACATTTGTACTTAAAATCTTCTAAGCCCTCAACAGTGGACAAATTCATAAGGAATGAAACATTTACGATCTTAAAATTTAACATAAACATCCATGAACTATGTATCTATGTGAGGATGTTGTGTTAAGTAGAGAAGGAAATTCACATGTCGGGCTTATATCAAAGGACTAGTTACATTGGCAGGAGTAGACAAGTAGGAATGTCCAGTTGCCTAATGGTTGTAAGAGTGCATTGATATATTAATAGCAAAGAACAAAACAAAACAAACAAACAAAGATGAAAACTCAGTGAGTAGTTCTGTAAAGGGCTGAATTTGAAATCTAGTGTACCCATTGCATACCATGTCTCCTTGGCTGCCAATGAGGGTATGGATATGCTCTTGACAAGAATGGCTTTTAGAAGGCAATTACATCTTGGAGAAAGAATAGACATTTAGATATGTTCCCTCATATCTCTTTACTTTGTTCAAAACTACTTCCTCTGCAGAGTCGAGAGCTCTGTCTCTCTGCATTTTAATCACTCTCATGATTAATGACTCATTCAAGAGAAGTCAAATGTCCTCAGTCCAACTGCTTCTCTCAAGGACATAGAGGTCAATTGCTTCTCCTTCTCCATAAATATCTAAGTCTAACAAAGACCATTTCTTGGACTTTATTTCCAAATGCCTTCCGAAAGATTAAGAGTTCCACATAGAACCTATGACTAATGACAACAATACATTCTGAGCTCATTTCACAAGCAAAACCCATACAGAAAAAGTACACTTTCTGGGAAGACCAATGATGGGCTGTGGGAAAGGGGTCCCTCAGGAGCTGTGGGGAAGAGGGATTTACAAGGAATCAAAGAAGAAATGGAAAAGGCTTTTCTACCTTTGTGTGGTATTTGTTGATGGCTCTTATAAAATAAAGCACTGTGTTAGCCAAGGCTAATTGCAAATGCTGTGTAATAACACAGTGAATGATTGATCTGGATTGTTACAGAGAACAATGGTACAGTCAAGCAGGCATACCTCCTTTGTTCTCTAGTGACTGTCTCTTCAAAATGCATAGCAAACTCAGACTGAAGACATGATATGTGCTGTGCTCCATTGAAATTGTGATCATTTGTAACATGACACACATTTTTTTTCAAACAGATTGCTATCTGTATATGACAGAGTGTATACATCCTCATCATCTAGGATTTTGGAAAATAGTGACATGAGTTACATAAATCTCTGAGCAGCTCCATAGGTTACTTTTTTTTTCTTTTTTGGATGTTTAGTCTTTTCTTTGCTTGAAATGGCTCTTGGGTCATAACCAGGAGAGAGTGTTACTCTGTGAGATTAAAAGGTAGAAGATAAAAATTTTGTACTTTTACCATGATTATTTATCATATTGTGAAGATATAATACATATCCATATATATTTATATTGATATATAATCTCTTTCCATGGAATTTATTTTCTTAGAGAGTATTTTATTTGTTTTCCCTTGCTCATGTGGCATATTTCCACTTTGATTTTAGTTTGCATTTATGTTTATGAATGATTACCAAAAAAGTGGCAATTTTATTCATTGCTTCATTCTTTTTCTCATTTTGTCCCATGCCTTATTAAATAGCAGAACACTGTATACAAGCTCACAAAACAAATGGAAGTACTTAAAGTTTACATTAGAGAAATGCCACAGAATTTAAATTGTAACCAAGAGAACACTACACAAATATTTTGAGTGTATTAATTTTCTTAGAAGCAAAACAAAAGGAGAGCTGTGTGGGAAACATAATATCTGCATTCAGTATCACAGCTTCATAGACATGCAAATAGTCAGCTTTGGTGGCTGTCTAGAAAGAAATGTCAGGGAACTCCCCTAGAACCTGTGTGATGCCTGGGCTTCCTTGAATTTAATATTTGAGGACAGAGCTACCTAGCCTATTCAATCTCGGAGTCCCTGAGACATCTTGTGTAATTTCATTTTCTTGGTAATTCTGTTACTAGACAATTTCAGAGTCACAGCTGGGTTGCCACATGGTGCCTGGGAAATTCGAGTTCCTTGTAGGTTCTCTAAGCCTAATTAATAAAAGAATTTAAGAATGGGCTTGATCAGACCTCCAGAAGATCCTTTATTGTACTGAGTTGTTTTAGCAATTCTGTTTTTTTTTATATATATGATTTTGAGAAATGTTCTTTCAAGATCTGTAAAGAATTGTGTTGGTATTTTGATGGGAATTGCATTGAATCTGTAGATTGTTTTTGACTATGTTAATCCTACAAATCCATGATCATGGGTGATCTTTCCATCTTCTGATATTTTCTTCAATTTCTTTCTTCAGAGAAAAAATTGAAATTTTTTTTCATACAGGTATTTACTTGCTTGGTTAGAGCAAAATCAAGGTTCTTTATGCTATTGGTGGCTATTATGAAAGGTGTTGTTTTTCTAATTTCTTTTCCAGACCATTTGTCTTTTAAATGCAGGAGAGCTACTGATTTTTTTTTAGTTACTTTTGTATCCAGCCACTTTGTTGAAGGTGTTTATGAGCTGAAGAAGTTCTCCAGTAAAATTTTTGGGGTCACTTATGTATGCTATCATATCATCTGTGAATAGTGATACTTTCATTTATTCCTTTCCTCTGTATTCCCTCATCTCCTTTAGCTGTCTTATTGCTCTTGCTAGTACTTCAAATCCTATGTTGAAGAAATAAAGAGAGAGTGGGCAGCCTTGCCTTGTCCTTGGTCTCAAGCTGTGCTAAAAACAGTATAGAGCAACAGTAATAAAAATGACATGTTACTGGCATAAAGACAGACTGGTAGATCAATGTAATCGAATCAAAAATAGAGAAATGATCCCACACACCTGTGAATACTTGACTTTTGACAAAGAATACAAAACCATACAATGGAAAAACGATAGCATTTTCAACAAATGGTGTTGGTCTAACTGCATGTCTACATGTAGAAAAATGCAAATAGATCATATTTATCTGTGGAGAAAGGGGAACCCTCCTGCATTGCTGGTGAGAATGCAAAGTTTTACACCCATTTTGGAAATCAATCTGGCGCTTTCTCAGAAAGTTAGGAGTAGTGTTACCTTTCCAGCTATACCACTTGTGGGCTTATATCCAAAAGATGCTCAACCATACAACAAGCATATTTGCTCAACTAAGTTCATAGAAGCTTTATTTCTAATAACAAGAATCTGGAAACAACCTAGATGTCCCTCAACTGAAGAATAGATATAGAAATTGTTGTAAATTTACACAATGGAATACTACTCAGCAATTAAAAACAAGGAAATCATGAAATTTACAAGCAAATGGATGGAACTGAAAAAGATCATCCTTAGTGAGCTAACCCAGAAGCAGAAGGACACATATGGTATGTACTCATTAATAAGTGGATAGTAGTCATATAATATAGGATAAATATACTAAAATCTGTAGTCCTATAAAAGCTAAACCACAAGGAGAATCCTAGGGAACAGTCTTAATCCTGATTCAGAAAGGCAAACAGGATAGACATAGGAAGTAGGAGCAGACGGAGAGTAGGATAGGAGCTTTCCACAGAGGGCAGGGCCTCTGAATCTGCCCAGCAGGGTATCTAAGAAGATGTTGGGACTTATAGCCAAACTTTGGGCAGAATGCAGGTAATTTTATGAAAGAAGGGGGATACAGAAACCTGGATGGGAGGGAGTTCCACAAGAGTTCCAGCAGAGCCAAAAATCTGGGCTCAGGGTCTCCTGCAGAGGCTGATGAATCAACCAAGGACCATGCATGTAGAAGACTCAGACCACCTGCTCATATGTAACCCATTAGCACCTCAGTCTCCTTGTAGGTTTCCTAGTAAAAAGATCAGGGGCTCAGTGGCTGGGTTTTTGATCACCTACCCCTGGTTAAGTGACCTAACTAGGCCACAGAAAAGAGGATCCAGACAGTCCTGATGAGACCTGATAGGCTAGGATCAGATAGTAGGGAGGACTACCCCTCTCAGTGGACTAGGGGAGGGACATAGAGAGGGAAGTGGGAGGGAGGGTGGGTAAGGAGGAGATGAGGGAGGGGGCTACAGCCAGGATACAAAGAAAATAAATTGTAATAAATAATGATAATAATATTTTAAAAAGGAAAAAAATCAACTTGAAAGAATGTTCTGGTACACTTTTACTAGCATAAAAAAATGAAAAAAGAAATTAAAAAACCAGGGCTGACAAATGATAAATGCTGACAGTTGCCTGGAGTGGAACGATGGGGAAGACAGTGAAATGGCGAAGAGGATCAAGGAAAGACATGCCACTGTAAATAGCCTAATAGCAGAATGAGGTTTGGAAAATAACTCAGAAAAAGGGTGAGGAAATCTAGAGAATCTGGGAAAAGATGTCAAGGCTTTGGCAACGAATCCTGTTGTAAGGAGTGAGGCTTCCTTTGAACTACAAGTTGTAAAGTGGAAAAGCTTTTCTCAGCAGGGCCATTTGATGTTCCCTTGCAATTCAGGGGCAGCAGCAGTGGCTATAGCCACAGCATCTCGGCACTGCAAGGATCCTAGCTAGTCTCAATGGCCCTTGAGGACTTGTCTTAGAACCTGTATTTTGTTACGTGTCACAGACTGCTGTGAAACTTCAGAATGATGTGTGGTGTGTATGAAAATAAATACTAGGAAAAGTTAAAGCCAATTTTGTGGGTTGTTTTAGCCTAACAATAGTTGTAGTATTTCTGAGATAGTTATGGGAAATGTGTAGTAAATCTAACTAACAGGCTTCTGGTTTTCTCTCATTGTCTCTGGTCAACAACTTATGTGGAAAAACTCACACTCTTTATTCCGGTCAATGATATCGCCTTTCACTCATAATTACATAACCACAGTTCTGTTTTCTTAACTGAATGGACAGTCTTGAACATGTGAACAGGAATGGTGCATCAAACTTCCAGGTCCTTATCTATAATAACAGTCATTTCCATATTTAATCTCTCAATGAGTTAGTTGGTCTTTAATCTCTCAGGCTTTTTAGAATCGACCCCTGTTACTTTAGATACAACATTATTGCCTTTCTTCTTTTTAAGGACCTGGAATTCCTATTATTTTCTGTAAGGTCTTATTCTTTATTCTTGCAAGATCGTATTTATGTCTGTTATTCTTTTAAAAGAATAGCCAAAATATGAAATATACAATATTATATCACTACTGAGACAGTATCTTTACTTTTTACTTCACAGATAACCCAGCCATAAGTATACATGATTCATGTTCAGAGAAATTATATGGAAATATCCCACTTAGAAATCATTTCAATGTCAGAGTAAGGACATAAAAGATACTATTACTCATCTATGAACTATGTTGGATTAATAGAGACTTGATCCAGCTGCTTTACAGGATGCAAAAGAACATCTTTAAAGACGATATACAAACAGCCAACAGACACATGAAAAGATTCTCAACACCACGAGACTATAAAAATGTAGCTCAAATCTTTACAATGAAATGCATCACACATACACACACGGGGGGGGGGCCTTGAAGAAGAAATGAAAAATTAAGCCCTGGGGCCCCTTCCTAATTGGAAGGAATTTGGGCCCCAAAAACAACTTTGAGAGTGTATTGTGTCTAGAATAACTAAGATAAGAAAAACCATATGGACTCTTAGTGGCACAGCTTTGTAGGCTGGGTCCTAGACTGATATTATGAAGAAGGTGAGCTGAATAGTATTCTTTATTCTTCACTGAGGATACAATGTGACCAGTGACTCCAAACTCCTGCCACTGTGACCTCCCAACCATGCTTGACTGTACCATCAATAATAACACTCTCCTTGAAATAGCTTTTTCACATATTTTATCTCACAGAAACAAGAAAAAGTAATTAATGCAGCAGGACAGCAGGCTCAGTTGCTAAGAGATTCATTTGCTACTTCTTCAGTATGTCAAGCATTGGAATAACATAACCAGGAATTCTATTCCTAGGTACATACACAAAATAAAAAAAATAGGGACAAGCAAGTACATGTGTATATTTATTTAACAAAGTGATATTATTTGGGACAGTTAAAAGACTAAAACAAACTAAATGTATATCAGACAAATCTCCTGTTATATCAATTTATGAAAATAAATAGAACCCAAACAACAAAATAAAATTTTAAAATAAAAGTATCCTTTTATAAACTGGGTGTATTTGGCTGTATAGCTGTATAGCATTGTTCACAATCATGAGGGACTTCATGTAATGATCCTTATATACATTAAGCAGGATCAACACAATGTAGCCAGCATGTCTAACACTTTAAGCATCTATAATTTTCTTATCACAAAGATATTTAAATTGTGTGCTTCTGAATATTGTGAGATATGTGATTATCTTATCTTTGTTCATGTTGATGCATCTTTGTTCTAGCACCTGAGAACTGAATCTTTAATACCATGCCTGTTCATCACTAACTGCCCATTATCCCAAGTTGTTGGTAGCCCGTATTGAATGATAACGACTCAATTATTTTTATGATTATAATACAACAGTATAAGGTATCCTATTTTAATATTTTCTTTTATATTTTTTGAGACGGTATCATGTATCCCACTGGCTCCAAAATTTTCTATTCAGCTGAGGATGATTTTGAATCTCTGGTCCCTGGTAACACCATTCTCAGTCTGCAGTCTAGAATTCAAACCCATGGCATCATAAATGTTAGGCAAGTGCTCAACAAACTCAGCTTTGTGCCTAGTTCCAAGACTTCGTGTACCTTAAAATAAAACTTTAATACTTGCAAAGTAAAAAATTTCACATTTATTACAAGGTAATGTAGTATTTATTGGGAGGGATGCTGTGCTTTAAAGGAAAGATCAAATTAAGGATGATATTAGGACTTATGGAAATGACGAGGATAAAAGAGGGAACTAGAGAAATATAATCATATTCCACATTGCTGAAAGTGATCCTTCCTTTTCTGTGGCAGGCTATGAAGGAGATATAAATGCTGTGAGTGGTCCTAAGCAGTGAAGGAAGAAGCTAGAAGTATGCACTCCAGGTTTACTTTGGGTGATAATGAAGTATGTCTGGATGACATTCAGCTTGTAGATACAGAGAAGCACTCCCTGCCTCCACACACTCAACGCTGACTTAGTTAATCACCCAGGAAATTCAATAAACCTTCAGAAATAAATTTTGGTCCTTATGTCATTCATCACAGCAAAAATGTGCAAAGCAATTTTGTAGTCATTGCTATGATGGGAAAGCCTTGTCACAGATGTGTCTCTCTAAGGGAATTTCACAACCCACTGAAGGCATCTGTCTTAGAAGCACAGAAGTTGATGCATGTTGGCAATCTGAACCATGTATTAATTAATAATATTAATCAGCCAGGTGGTAAAAAATTATATTAGGGTTCAAATATGAATTAGTGCTATTAATTTTACTTAAAACAACTGTCAAATGTGAAATGGACTAATGTGAAGCAGCATAAAAATAAAGTCTGATGATATCCTGTCCTCATGTGTTTATGCTGATAAACCTGAGACAGTTTGAGAATGCCTGCAGTCAGTGACAAAGACAGAGATGAGTCAACAGAGCTGTGCTCCTCCATTTACAGATGGTGACTTCTCAGCCCACAGGGGATGATTGAAACTGCATATGGTAGTGAATTATGAACAAAAATTCTAGGGGCCAGAGAGGTGGCTTAGCTGGTAACTTCTCTTGTTGCTAAGCCTGGAGATCTGGGCTCAAAAATCCTAGAAACCAGTATGTTGGAAAGAGAGAATCCAGTGGTTATCCTCCTATCTCCTTACGTGTGTGTTATGTACATATACTTATATAATGGAGTTTTTAAAAGCCTTTAGTGCGTGAAGTACTGAGTGAACATCACTGTGGACATAGGCACAGCCATGTCAAAGACTTCCAAGCCTTAGACATTTGGATAAATGACAAAGCCTTCCCTATGGTCTGAGTGTGAATGATGACAGTGTGTGCAGAAAAATGTCCATCCTAGCTTTCTACCCTTTGACATACATGGCATAGAGACTGCTCCCCTACAGAGACTGCTCCTAACAAGATTAGGTAAATCTATCTTTTGATCCAGCTATATACCATAAACTCTGCCTCCTTCTTTATTTATATGTAATAACCTCACCTGCTTGCCTGGCTGTATACAATAACCTGCCTTTCAGTTCTACTATACATAATATACCCAAGCTGAGCTTACAACGTGTTACAGGTTCTCCATCAAAGAGACTAGTCCACCCAAACACAATAATTCTGTGTGTCTATGTATTTGTGTTGTCTTCATTCCCTCACCTCTTCAAATCAAACCTAAGTCTCTGCAGCTGTGCAAAAATGTGTCAAATAAGTAAATAGGTTGATGTCATAAAAATGTTATAAAGAACTTCTTTATATACTAATGTATAATAATTATGACATAATAGCAAGAAATAAATTTCACTTTTCTCTACAAAAACATTATATTGCATTGTACTGCACTCACCTCAGTTTTGTGGTTGTAGGAACCCAAACTGAACACATGGTTGACGAAAGAGTGGAAACACTAAAATCAAATGCTATTTTGTATAGGGTGATATTTTGATATTCAATATTATGACACTTAAACATAATAATTGTGAACCACTGTAGACTATGGTGTTGACTTTTCTTTTAAAAGCTTTAAAAAAATGTCTGTGTTTGTGTGTGTGCATGAATGACTGCAGTCCACTGGGGAGATAAGAGAGTGCAAGATTCTCTAGAGCTTAAGTTAGGGCACTGGGAGCTGTTCATGGTGGGTGCTAGGAGCCTAAGAGGAGTCCACAGCAAGAGAAGGAAGCACTTTTAACAACTCAGTCCTCTCTCAGGCCCTGTCCTGGCTATGGAGCAGAGAAAACAAGAAATGTGGGACCCTGCGGAAACTGGTTACTTTGAAGCTATATATCAGCCACTGGGCTGTCTAGTCATCTTCCTCCCCAAGCTGATTTATTAACCTTTCCATCTGGATCTGAGTGCCAACACTCAACCACATGGATGCCAGTAGGTATGATTTACCTTGATATTTTTTTATTTCCTCTTGACAAGTTTGCTCTAAAAAAAAGAGAAATCTCACAAAATCAACTTCAAATTTCTGCTAGGATAAAGGGAACACAAATCAAAGTAGTTAATGTACTTCAATTTCATTTTATTATGGGATATTCCACTCTGAACAGAAAAGCATTTATTCACAGCTTAGAGAATGTCTCCATGGGAAAATGGTCAAAGATTTGCACTTAAAACTTATAATCTGTGGTAAAAGACACCAAATAAGTTTGTCTTGCTAAAGGTTTCAAGGTAAAATATGAAAACCAGTGCCGGTTTGCAGCCGAGAGTGACAATAGAGAGCATCATGAAAAATGAAACTGTGCTCTATGAGAACAAATCAGAAGGCTTATCCAGAATTACACAGTAGTTACTTACAGTAGCAGCACTGAGATTTTTTTCAGAAGGTAGAATTTTTTCTTGCTTTCCTCAATAGAAATAGTGGTTCCTAAGGCTGTGTCTGCTCTGCTCCCTGAATAATGGATTGTTTTTCCCTTTCCATTGCAGTTCTCTCAGAGGAGACTGCTACTGCTTGCAGTAGGCTGGGGTAGTACAGCTGTGAGGTCACCTTAAGCTTCTTGTCCACTATTTCTGGAATACCACAAAGCAAAGATTTATCTGCTCCACACCACCTTTCAGATTCAAAAACTTTGTTGATGCAACGGGTGAAATTTCTTCACAACAGTCTCATGACTTGCAAAGGTTTATACCAAATAGCTACAAAGTCAATTTTAAAATGTTTACTCTTTTTTCTGTTTCTCACTTTGTTACAATTTAGTGTTTATAATCATTACAAAATAATTTGATCTCTGAGCTAAAATTCAGAATATATCATTTGGAAATACAATTCTTTTTAGTATTAATTTAATATTGAGGAAAAAGCTTTTTTTCTTTTTGAAACAGTCTGTGAAAACTGCTTTAAGATTAGCACAAATATGTATTTGTATGCATGTACTTAGTACATACATACATACAAATATACATACATACATACAAATATGTACATACATATATATGTACATACATACAAATATGTACATACATATATATTTTTGGGGGACATGTTAGATTATCAGAACATCAATTGAATTACCTAATGACAAATGAAAGCAATTGGCTAAACAAGGATGAAATTTTAAAACTAAAAATCTTCATAGCAGCATTTGGAGGATGATTTTATTAACATCATTGCACACCAGAGCCAACAAATCATAACACTTCCCATGTTTGATTTTAACTGACTGCTCTTCAATTTTAAACATAAAGAGTGCTCTAATTTTTTTTTCTTGTTTGTTATCACAGTAAAGAATATAAAGAAGAGAATTCACTGTTACATATGGATCATTCTCTCTTTCTTTCTACACTTTCAGGCTTTCTGTAAAATTCTGTACAATCAGTCTCAGAAAAGGCCCCTGTGCTCATATTTTTTGCTTCTGTTGCTACTCTTGTAGAGCTCCTGTTCCCTCCAGGTCTTTCTATCTCCCCCTTCTTTCATAAGTTTCCCTGCACTCTGCCCAAAGTTTGGCTATGCATCTCAACTCCAAACAAGGACCATGCATGAAGATAACATAAAACCCCTGCACAGAAGTACCCCAAGGCAGCTCAGTACAAGAGGGTTACCCAATAATAGGACCAGGGACCATCTCTGACATGAACTCATGGGCTGGGTTACTTCGACCTGAGGGGGGAGCAGCCTTACCAGTCCGCAGAGGAAGACAAAGAAGCCAGTCCTGATGAGACCTGGTAGACTAGGGTCAGATGGAAGGGGAGAAGGACCTCTCCTATCATTGGACTGGGGAAGGTTATAGGAGAAGAGGGAGGCAGGATGGGATTGGGACGGAATGGGGGAGGGTGCTACAGCTGGGATACAAAATGAAAAAAACTGTAATAAAATAAATAAAAAATCTGAACAATCTTATAGCTGTTAAAACTGTATAATAACAAGGCAGCTTGGTGATAACACATAGAAAATATCATTGATGTTGGACCTGAAATAGCACTATTACATTTCAAATCACAGCAAACCTGAGCTACACATTCACTGACAGATGGATTCTATGCTATCTTAGACTCACATCTGAGAGAACACGATTCGACTATAAGTGGACATTAGTTACTACTACTAAACAGGCTGTCATGTCGACATTACGAAAGTCATTGTAGAAGTGTGTGTAGTAAAAGCAAATGTTGCTAAGTTACTGTTATATGAATCATTTTTCTCATGAGTCCAAGCTTGTTTTGTTTTCTTAACTATTTTTAAATCAAAAGCAAAAAAATAAAAATGAACCCAGAAGAAAATATATGACTACCGCATGCTGACGGAGGAGTAGTGAAGGCATACACTTGTATTGCAGTACTCACTACCATTTGGGTTTGGGGTACTAAAAAAACAGCACCACCCACCACCACCCGAATTCTTTGCTTTCTTCTTGTGGATATAGGATCTCCATAGAGCTTGGTCTGTCTGAAAACTCATGATTTGCTTGCCTGTACCTCCTGAGTGTAAAGATTACAGGAATGCTGTCACCATATATGGTTCCATCCTTCCTCCTCCAACCAGAAACACTTTTCATAGCTAACTCTGTGAGAACCTTTCCATGACCCAGCTCTATGGGTGAAAACAGGAGTTTGAAAGAATATTTTATAGGGTGTTTTTGAGAAATACTATATGCTTGTGTTTATAAGTAAAGTGTATGAGCATAATCAGTTAAATCAGACATGAGAAGTGTTATGAATTAAAGCCCCTGGAGTAGGCGTAATGTAGCAACAGAAAGATCAAGTGTGAATGTGGAGGGTGATGTCTAGGATGAACGTTTCCCATGACATGGTTTTTATTTAAAATGTTGTGTGTGGGTATTTTGCTTGAGTGTATGTCTATGCACCACATGTTGCCTGTGCCTAAAGAGGCCAGCAGATGATGATTTCAAATCCCAGGGAAATGGAGTTTCACAGAGTTGTGAGTTACCACGTGGGTGCTGGGAACAGAACCCACGTCCTCTGGAAGAACATCAAGTGCTTTTGCACTGATCCATCTCACTGGCCCATGTGCTTTACTTTGCGTGCAAGTTAAGGTCATTAAAGAGCCAATTTATTTTAACAAGAAACAACACAACAACAAAAAGATCCATCTGACTAATTAATTAACATCAAAATGAAATGAAGCAATTTTGTTCAGTGGTACTTGTTCTCTAGACCAGCCCAAAAAGGACTAAAATGGCCGGGCGCCATAGAAAAGGCCTGTATTTCCAGCAGTACAGTAGCAGGGCAAGAGGGTCAGGAGCTTACAGTTATCCTTGGCTACAGAGAAGTCTGAGTTCAGCCTAAGATATATAAAACCCTGTGTCCAAAAAAAAAAAAAAATGTCTAAAATGCACACAGCTAAGCCACAGCCAGTTTTCCCTAAAACTTAAAATGTAAAGATAATATTAAAAAAAAGCAAATCTTGAAACCTGGATTTTTTTCTAAACTCCAGTGGAAAGCTTCATATTTGGATAAACTATTCTATAAATACTTAGATTTCTCATACATAATGTGTATAATAGACTAAACTGATATCTAGAGGTATTTGGACTTTTACTTAGGCAGCATGGTTAGAGGATAGACATTTCATAAAATGCTAATTTATAGGTTATTTAACCCAAATGCTCATACTAAAAATTCATTACAGAACAGATGAGCTGGCAGTTCCTTTAGTTTCACATATCAATAGTTGAACATGTTAAAATCTTATCTCTGAAAAGTAATGGGTTTGAAAAAAGTGGGTAAATTAAATATTTGAAATATTTTTATTTGTAAAAATAAACCAGGTTTTAAATTTTGCTACAGTAAATGAATGTCAGGTTGTGAATTTTGCTTTGTTTCTTTAAACCATCAAATTAATTTTTTTTCACATTTTAGACTTAGAAAAATTTTCATAATTAATTTTCTTATGCAATATCAAAGATGAGAATGGGAGTAGAAAATAATAGAATTGCTAACAAAAAATATTCAAGATAACCTTATATTATCTTCTCTTTTGCACAGATTAGTCTATTGTCCACTATCACACTGAAATTTCATAAACTTGGTCTTTAAATTGAATAGAGACTCATAGAGGTTTAAAAATTTGTGCAAACACCAACAATATCTAATATCAATAACCTTTTACAGCCTCAGAATGAATATTTCAGTCTGTTAGCCATCCTGTCCCTCTACCCTTTGGTCCAGCCCTGGCCTTTCTTAGCTGCAGGATATTTCTCACTGTACTGAAGAAAGGAATATATACTGGTAAAGAATTACTCACTTCACTACTCATGTTTTAGAATGTATTGGTACTTCATTCTTTTTACTGAAATAAAAACATGTCACTCTTGGACAATTTGCAAATACCCTGATACCAGCCTTGGATCCCAAGCAGCACTTCTTCTTCTGTCTCTATGGCCTTGCTCCTTGGTCTTCTCTGCTCCAGATCTTAGCCAGCCTCTAGTTGTTTTTCTACAGCCGTGGGCTCTTGCTCCAATGCAGGGCCTTCATGGCATCTCTCTCTGGGATTGCTTAATGATTGCAGTAGCTGACATCTGCCAGTGTGTGGCTGCTCCAGGTGGCCTAACTCCTCCTCAGGGAAAGTCCTTCCTTGACTAATTTCTGTTTGTTTGGGTCATTCTCTTATACTAATAAGGGATGCTGTCTTATATTAATCTTTAAAATTGTTCATTAAAGGTCCTGTGGCATATGCCTGTCATTCCAGCCCTCTGAGAGGCAAAGGCAGGAGGATCTCTGAGAGTTCAAGGAGAGCCTGGTCTATAAATCCAGTCCAGATCAGCATGACTACAAAGAAAAACCCTGAATTGAAAAAGCCAAAAACTAAAAACCAAATATGTATACATATGTGTTCAACAAGAAACAGTTGCAGTCCTTTTTTTTTTTTTTTTTTTTTTTTTTTTAAAATGTGTGTTTTTTTTTTTTTTTTTTCTTAGGTCCTTTTCTTCAACAGTCACTTGTAGCTGTAGATTCCCCTTCACTCACTGATTTTAGGGTGGCCCACATATTTTGACACATTACACTTTTAATTAATTATTTATTTTTATTTTTATCTGTTAATTCTGGGCACTGAACCTAGCAAGCACTCTGTTGCTGGCCACATCCTCAGCTTTTACTTTTAATCTGTCTGGAAGTGTGTTCTGTATCCTGTTGTGATTCTGCCATGCAATGCTTGTTTGTCCTCATGCTTAGATTCCTACTATCAGTGAACTTCCTAACTCACAGCCTACTAAACTTCAGCTTCACTTTGTTGTGTTTGAAGAACATTCCTTGTATCCGTAATACTTTTTAATCTGCTGTGGTTTTTGTTCTGGCCTAAACTCTGCTTATCTTGAAGCACTTTCTCTGTGTAGTTGAAATGAAGTCTCACCATAGTGTTTCAGGGTGTGTTAGGTCTCCCATTTGATGATCTATCAATGTGTGTCCTCACTGGTCATCTGTGTCATGGAATGTCCTCTCAGTCACAGAATGATGAGGGGAGTCTTCAGCTGTTACAGCTTTCTATTTTCTCTTACATTTTGTCTGATTTTGTTCAGTGTAGTTTGGGCAAGGGTCTTTATTGGTTTAATTATAAATTCTATTCGTAACTATTCTGCATTATTGATGAAGGGCACCTTTCACTTATGGCTCTTTTCAGCTCCTTTTGCCTTGGTCTACTGGAAAAGACTCTCCTTCTCTGTCAGTGGCACTTCTTTCACTTTTGTCCTGTTTATGCATTTTAATATAATATTACTCTAAACATGATAATCCTGAGAATTAAAAGAAATAATTTCACAAAATTGCCTCTAGATTTATATTGAAAGAAACTTCACCTCGTTCTCCTCTTTTTCATTATAATGTGAATTGCACAGTTACTCTTGACCCATGTCAGAATAATTGTAAAACTACTTCCGTGTAGTTATCCTTAAAATCAAAAGGGAAAATTATAAACAAAAACGACCTTCTCAGTTCTCATATATATGTACCTGTTCAGGTCTTGCCGACATTTCTGCCTATGGGACATTTTATTTTGAAACATTTTTTTTTTCCTGAAGGAACTGCTTTAGTACTTACTGTACAGAAAATATACTGGTTAAAATATTTTTCAACCTTTATGCATCAAAAAATTCTGATTTTTTTTGATGGTATTAAATTCGAAGTTGAGTTTTTTATGTTTTTTCTTCCCTATACCATTTCCTTTATTTACAGTTTCTGTCAACAAATTAAAGTTGCATTTATATATTTATTAAGGTACAAAGTAATGTTATAGTTTGTTTAAGTCTTTTTCATTAATTTTTTACATTAATTACATTTTATTCACTTTGTATCCCAGCTGTAGCCCCCTCCCTCATTTCCTCCCATCCCTACCCTCCCTCTCTCATCTCTTCACATGCTTCTCTCCCAGTCCACTGATAGGAGAGGTCCACCTCCCCTTCCACCTGACCCTAGCTTATCAGGTCTCATGAGGACTGTGCTGCGATATACCCCTCTGTGTCCTGGCAACGCTGCTCCTCCCTGGGGGGGGGGTGTCAAAGGGCCAGTCACTGAGTTCATATCAGAGACAGTCCCTCTTCTCCTTACTAGGGAACCTACTTGGATACTGAGCTGCCATGAGCTACATCTGAGCAGGGGTTCTAGATTATATCCATGAATGGACCTTGCTTGGAGTATCAGTCTCAGAAAATACCCTTTAGCTCAGATATTTAGGTTCTGTTTCTCTCCTTGTGTAGCTCCTGTCCTTTCCAGGTCTTAAATCTTATGAATTTGTTTGTTGTGTGTAGAAGGAAGGGTCACACATGGGCTGTAAAGTAGAAAGGGATATCTCAGAACACCTGTGGGAGTTGGTTTTTTTTCTTCCACAGTGTGTTCTATGTGGGGTAGACAGAAAATGATACTGCAATCGTAGAAACAATCCCTGAGAGGCAAGAAGAATATCCAATTCAACACAAGCTTGCTCAAACTTATAGAATCTGACACTGAGAGGATTGTTTTTGACATATTTAAGCACAGCACAACTCTAGAAAAAGTTTTGTATGCTAAGTATCACAACAAAGTTTAAGACATCAGTATATTGTAGCTTCTTTGCAAAGTACATTTCTTTTGGAAAGTGCCTTCGAATTCATCCATAAGAATAGGTTCTGATGACAGTGTCCTTTGTGTTACAGAAGCTTTTCAGTTTCATAAGTCCCATTTATTGATTGTTGATCTTAGAGCCTTTGCTGTTGGTATTCTCTTTAGGAAGTTGCCTCCTGTGCCAATGAGTTCTAGGGTCTTTCCCACTTTTTCTTCTAACAAATTTAGTATGACTGGTTTTATGTTGAGGTCTTTGATCCACTTGGACTTTATTTTTATGCAGGGTAAATATGCAAATATGGTGATCTATTTGCATTTTTCTATATGTAGACATCCAGTTGGGCCAGCATCATTTGCTGAAGATATTGTCTTTTTTCCATTGTATGGTTTTGGCTTCATTGTCAAGAATCAAGTACTCATAGATATATGGATTCATTTCTGGGTCTTCTATTCAGTTCCATTTATCCACCATTTTGTTTCTATGACAGTACCATGCAGTTTTTAATACTATTGCTCTGTAGTATAGCTTGAGATCAGGGATGGAGATACGTCCAGACAATCTGTTGTTGTACAGGATCGTATTGGCAATTATGAGTTTTGTATTTGTTTTTACATATGTAGTTGAGAATTCTCTGTGGAGAAATATCGAGTGGCAGAGAAACACTTAAAGAAATACTCAACATCCTTAGTCATCAGAGAGATGCAAATCAAAACAACCCTGAGATTTCACCTTGCATCCATCAGGAGTGCTAAGATTAAAAACTCAAGTAACAATACATGCTGGAAAGGATGTGAAGAAAGGGAAACCCTCTTCTATTTTTGTTAGGAATGTAAACTTGTACAACCACTTTGGAAATCAATCTGGCACTTTCTCAGATAATTAGGAATAGCGCTTCTTAAAGACCCAGCTATACCACTCCTAGGCATATATCCAAAAGATGCTCAAGTACACAACAAGGGGATTTGATTAACTATGTTCTTATCAGCTTTATTTGTAATACCCAGAACCTGGAAACAATGCACATGTCTCTCAACGGAGGAATGGATACAGAAATTGTGGTACATTTACACAATGGAATACTACTCAGCAATTAAAAACAAGGAAATCATGAAATTTGCAGGCAAATGGTGGGATCTAGAAAAGATCGTCCTGAGTGAGGTATCCCAGAAACAGAAAGACACATAGTATATACTCACTTATACGTGGATATTACACATATAATATAGGATAATCATACTAAAATCTGTACACCTAAAGAAGCTAAGCAAGAAAGAGGATCCTGGGTAAGATGATCAATCCTCAATCAGAAAGACAAACGGGATGGACATTGGAAGGGGAAGAAAACAGGAAACAGGACAGGAGCCTACCACAGAGGGCCTCTGAAAGGCTCTACTCAGCAGGGTATCAAAGCAGATGCTGAGGCTCATAACCAAACTTTGGGCAGAGTGCAGGGAATCTTATGAAAGAAGAGGGAGAGAGGAAGACCTGGAAGGGATAGGAGCTCCACATTGAGAGTAACAGATCCAAAAAATCTGGGTCCAGGGGTCTTTTCTGAGACTGATACTCCATCCAATGACCATACACGGAGATAATCTAGAACCCATGCACAGATATAGCCCAATGTGGCTCAGTACCCAAGTGGGTCTCCTAGTAAGGTGAACAGAGACTGTCTCTGACATAAACTCACTGGCTGGCTCTTTGATCACCTCCCCTTGACAGGAGATTAGCCTTACCAGGCCACAGAGGAATACCATTCAGCCAGTCCTGATGAGCCCTGATAGGATAGGGTCAAATGGAAAGGGA
Source organism: Rhombomys opimus (assembly GCA_010120015.1). Taxonomy (NCBI): domain Eukaryota; kingdom Metazoa; phylum Chordata; class Mammalia; order Rodentia; family Muridae; genus Rhombomys; species Rhombomys opimus. Next base: position 83,189 of record REGO01001140.1, read on the forward strand.
GGAGGACCTCTGGAGTGGGGCATGGGAGGAGATAAGAAAGGGAGGGTGGGATTTGGAAGGAATGAGAAAGGTGGCTACAGCTGGGATACAAAGTGAATAAACTGTAATTAATATAAAAATTTTTAAAAAGAATACATTTTAAAAAGAAACATGAGTGAATAAAATATGTATAGAAAAAAATTGGGTTCTATTTACTGAGAAATAATATTCAGGATAAGAGTCTAGAGAGGGTTTGTAGGAATAGGAAGACTGGTAATAAGCATAACAGTAAACTCTTTTGCAAAGAGGTACATGGGACCTCTTTCATAAGAATGGGTTCTATTAATAGAGAAACAATGCTCAGAAGTCTGGGGTATTTTATGAAGTCAGACTCTGTAGAATAGTAAGGATCAGCTAGGATCATCCCCTCTAAGCCTTCTGGGTAGAAAACAGGTTTAAGCACCTTCACTGAAAAGAAAATCATGAGTTTAACATTCCTGGTTTCTATTGTGCATAACTGTGAACACAATCTACAGATCTTGCAAATCAAACTTAAGTTGTTAAGGTTGTTGGCAAATACTTTTATCCATTGAGCTATCTTGCCAGTCCCATTAGTATAATTTTTGAACATTGTGCATAATAGTTATATCAAACTACTAAATATAAATTATGTTTAAGATATAAGCTTCTTTGTATGTGTGATTATAACTTTGAAAATTTGCTTGGTGGTATTTAAATGTACAGTATTCAGTTCTTAGCTGTATCCACTATGATTTTGATTTCAAAGATAAAACAAAAACAAACAAACAGACCCATTTTTTTTTGGCTTAATTCAGGCTTTTTTTTTTCTTGAATATCCCTGTCCCATTTATCCATTTATCCTTGTCCTCATAGGCAAAATATAATATTTTTTTGAGTTCAGAAATTTTACATTTGATTTATAAGAACATAAACTTAGCTTCTCTAACTGTGACAGCTCTAGTGTAGTGTTCCATATTGTCATTTATGTTTTTTTACAAATCACAGAATTTTTTTTTACTATTACAAAGGCTGAATAGTATTTCACTGTGTACCTACACTAAGTTTTCCTTATCTTTTCATCTCTTAATGAAAAGGTTGATTCCACATCTGAACATCTGAGAATAATGCTCCAGTAGACAACATACATATATAGCCGACTTTCTGGTTTACTGATTTATTTATTTAGTGTCTTGGGGTAACTATATATCTCATTTCCCTAGGAGTTACATAACTTATATTTCCAAAAACCGTACTCCTTGTTCTGCATAAGTGTTCAATATGTATCATATTTTTAGCAATAAATGTGCTGTTGAATATATATCTCTATCTTGATTTTATTAGTAACTTTCTAGTGATTCACAATATTGAATATTTTGACATATACCTAATGTCCATATGCAGCATATACATATTGTCTATTTGGTTTTAAGAAATGTTTATTCAGTTCCTTTGACAATTTCTTAGTTAGATATTTTCCATTTTTCATAGCGAGTTAATTAAGTTCCTTCTACACTTTAGATAGTAATAACTTAATAAATATATACTTTACATTCATTGTAGTAGCAGAATATTATTAGGAATTATTCTACACTAGTAGGCATAAATTTATTTTGTAATTTAAATGCTGATTTCTGTATTCCCCATATCTGGTTGCAGTCCTTATTCTGAGAATCTCCTGTCTCAAGTTGTATAAACTTTGCTCCCATTTGTCCCCTGGTATGCCAGTAAAGCAGCTTATAGCCAGTTGCTGAGCAGGGATGAAAATAGAGCTTGAATTTCTGCTAGCCAGCAGAGGAGTTAGAGGAGATTCAGCTATAGGCAGATGTCCAGGAGGTACCAGAAGAGAGAGAACTCGACAAGAAAAACTACAAGCTCAAGTATCTCTGGTACACACACTGTGAGATAGCAAAATTACCTTAAACAATTACAATTCTCAGTTCTTTTCCTATGAAGCCTATTAAAATAATATAATAGAACCTCTATTTTTATGATAGCCAGGTTAAGAGAAAAACTGAGAAACAAGTTTTATAAAATTAATTAAGGGTAAGAATTGTTTGTAAACTGCTGCTGCTGTTGATATTTGAGATTGTGTCTTGAATAAATCAAACTGGCCTGTAATAAGCTATGCAGGTGAAGAAAACCTGCTATTCCCAAACCTCTCAGCTTTTCTTCCCAAGGTCCACAGGTACAGATTTGAGCACTACTGTGCTTGCCCTTGGATTTTTTTCCTACATAGGGTCTCTGAAAGAATCTACCAGCATGGTATTGAAGCAGATGCTGAGACTCATAGCAAAACTTTGGAGGGAGTACAGGGAGTCTTATGGAAGAAGGAGGAGATAGAAAGACCTGGAGAGACAGGAGCTCCAGAAGGAGACCAACAGAGCCAAAAAATCTGGACTCAGGGGGGCCTTTAGAGACCTATGTGCCAACCAAGGACCATGCATGGAGAAGACCTAGATCCCCTGCTCATATGAGGGTATGCTAGTAAGGGGAGCAGCGTTGTCTCTGACATGGACTCGGTGGCCGGTTTTGATCACCTCCCCCTGTGGGCTGTGGGAAGAACCTTGCTAGAACACAGAAAAAGAGGATGCATCCAGTCTTAATGAGACCTGATAAGCTAGGGTCAGAAAGTAGGGGAGGAGGAACCCCCATCAGTGGACTAGGGTGGGGGCATAGAGGGAGAAGAGGGAGGGAGGGTGGGACTGGAAAGAATTGAGGAAGGGGCCTATGGCCTGGAGACAAAGTGAGTAAATTGTAATAATAAATAAATAAATAAGAAAAATGTGAAATAGCAAAATAATATTGCACCTTTATTTTGTTGAAACACAAAATATTTTTCCAAAAAATAAATAAATATTGAACACCAAAATTAATACACAGTTTGAAATATTTTTGTGTACCAAAATAACATTTTTTTTTGGTCTCATCTCCTTGGTCTTATAGTGCTTTAGTATTAAATAAAGACAGTGGGTATTGGGCTTACATTCTTTGTGTCACCAGTGCTTTCTGTGAAGCAGAACAGGGTTCCTGAGAGCATGAGGCCACAAACCTACTACAAGTACTGTTTAAAGTTCACATGCACACATCAAATCGTGGGGCATATCCCCAAAGGTGGCAAGTGTCTGCTTGAACTCTTGAAGAAGAGTTTAGGTCAAAATAAAGTGCTTCAGAAGGTATCTGAGTAATAGCACTGAATGCCAGAGGACATTTTGAGAAAAACTGTGAAAGCCGAGGATAGAAATATTCTTTTTCCTCTGGCTGTTGCCTGAGTACAGAGGTTTGTGAATCTGACCAGAGCATAAAATGGTCCACCCAATAAACAATACTATAAGCCTAATAATTATAAATAATTCAGTTTGAAATGCTCCGACTTGTGCCATTAGGTTTTACATACTTTCTTCTTTGGTCATAAAGACCTTCCTGCAGATAGCAAATCCACAGAGAAGAAAAAGGGTAGCAGCAAAGACACGATACACACACACTCCCATCAGACGCAGCATTCAGGAAAGGAGTAGCACACGATGGCTCAGATGTTCTTTTTTAATCATGTGTTCACTTTATATGCATTGGTGTTTGCTTGCATGTATATAGGTGTGAGAGTGTCAGATCCCCTAGAACAGGAATTACAGACAGTGGTGAGTTGCCATGTAGGCTCTGGGAATTGAGCCAGGGTCCTCTGGAAGATCAGCCAGTGCTCTTAAGCAATGAGCCATCTCTCCAGCCCCAGATATTCTTAAAAGCATGCTAATGGCCCCTATTGTTAGAAACACAAATGGCATTTACTAATCCACATCACTTAGACATCTCACTATTTGAATGCAGGTCAACATGAAGTGCATGGGCTGACTCTCCTGTTAGTACAGCTTGGTACTAAGTTCTCTAATTCTTGAGCTTCATCACCCAGCATGCTGTTCTGTTTTATGGACACTTCTTGTGTTTATTGACTCAAACCCATTTTTCTACTTATCACTTTAAAGAACTTCATGATTCTCTGAAAGCAAATTAGCAGCCTTCACTTTCTTCATTACTTATTAAAACATTTTTTTCTACTTGAGAAAACGCTTCAACACTTCAACTAAATAATAAAAATGCTAACAGAACAAATATAAGTATTAGAATTTTCTGTGATGTTTCTTAAAAAGATACCTACCTATATTGAAAACAAGTATTCATATAATAAACCAAATTGCATATCCTTATTTTTATTATTGGTACTTTGATTCATGAATGATATTGTAATCTCCATGTTGGTTATTACAGAGGGGACACACAGGGATTGGATTTCTCAGAAGCATCTGTATACAAGTCAGCTCTTGATGCAGCTAGTGTAATGGCTTAGAAGTTAAAAGTATGTGATACTCTTATAGAAGACTTGAGTTAAGTTTCTAGCCCCCATATCAGGCAGCTCACAATCATCTACAACTCCATTTCCCATGGATCCAATGCATCTTTTGGACTTTGCAAGGCCCTACACACACATATACATATCCCCAAACAAAAATGCACAAACAAACATAAATAAAAAGCAAAATAACACCCTCCCCCCAAAAAATGTAGACTGCCAATGGATAAAGGAAACCTGCCAAGGGTGAACATGCTCAAAGCCTGTGCTTCTGATTCCCTTCTAGATATACTGAAGAGAAGTGAGCACAGAGTGTCATGGGCATGCAGGAGAGCCTCCAAAGAAACTCACAATTCCTCAGATTTGGAGGTGAGTAAATTTCCCACATAAAACAAGATTATTCAATACAGCTTGTTGCATCTGTACAATGCAGCACCATGAAATCAAAGCTGAAGATGCAGCCTTTATTAAAAACAGTGTGAATGATAATGAGTGTCATAGCACAGCCTTGAGCAAAGCAATGCCTATGCTCTTCGTTTCATTGATATAGCACAAATGTAGCCTTCGGGCGAGGGGAAGAAATAGAAACTGTAGTGATTCTTATTCTTTATTTTTATTAGCAAAGCCAAGTAGTAGGTTTCATTATGGTATTTTAAAAAAAAGATGATTTTATTTTTTAATTTGTCGTCTCTCTGAGAAAGGACTTCTATAAAAAGAGCTTCTTTGTTGTCTGCTCTGCCATTGATGGGATCATGAAGAGAAACACTGCCCTGTGAGTGTTCATGAAGTCAAAATGTTCATCTGTGTGCCTAAACCAAGGACACTGGAAAAAAGTATGCAATAGTGACTTCTGTGTCTTCCTAAATGCAGGCTCTGTTGTAAAGGTATTGTTCGTAGCATGACTGTGAAAAGAAGCAACAGTGGGGCGGGCGGGCGGGGGGGACAAAAACAAAGAAACAATTTTTGGGAATGATGGGTTTAGGAAGTATGTATTTGTGTGTGTTTTCAAAATTTGCAGTCGTGTGTGGTGTGCATCTTAAGAACTGTGCCTGAGCATGTTTTCCGTGTGAGATTTGGCTATATACTATACCCCTGCACCGCTCATTCTGCTCAGTCATTAAGTTATCAGTGGCTTTAGGTGCCAGTTGACAATCAAATTCCTTGGACACACTAACTGTGCAAGTTGAATCTACCTCGGCATAGGAAAAGATAAAGAATAGGAACTGGTCAGTGTAGTCAGTAAGTGGAATGCAGAACTCTTGTGACTGCGAGCCTAATTTTCAGTATCTGTGTGGTAGTTACTTTTCTTATAGCTGTCAAAGTACTTGAAGAAACAACTTTTAAAAATGTATATATATATATATATATATATATATTTATCTATGTTTGTATGTATATTAGAGAGAGAGTAAGAGAGAAAGGCTCACAATTCAGTGTTTATGAATCAATCATGGAGAAGAAAGCATGATTCCCAGGATGCCCCAGAACTTGCTTGTGGGAACAGCAATAGGTTGAGGCTCCTGGGACAGTTTTATATCCCAGCATGGCAAGGCTAAGGCCAGCATAAAGTCAGCGCTCACTCAAAGCCAAACTGCTCAACCTAAGTGAGACCTGGGGCTGGGAGTGTTGCCCAATGGTAGACTAGTTAGACAGGACATGTGAGACCATTTAGTTCAAAGGACTAAAAGAAACAAAAGCAGTAATAAAGCAACGACAGTGTGGACTGCAGTGCAGTGATGATGCAGTAGGAAGCACAGTAGAGTTTGCACCTCTGTTTGGAAGCAGTGCAGAATTCCTAAAAGAGCAAGCATACCAAGTTAGGTAGATCTATTCTGGACTTACTCAGCCAGAGCACATGATGCCCATAGCTACACAATGCAGTTTTAAGTATGAAATATTAACAGTTTGTTAATAGCTACAAAAAGTCTCAACCATGCATTACTCAGTATTCACCTGGATTCAGTAAATATCTAATCTTTTACTGCCATGGACTAGTTAAATTTTCAAGTGAAACAAAATATAGCTGATGTATTTTATGATTTCTGGGTTTCTCAACTGAATCGAGGCTGTGTACAGTCCACTATCTCTGTATTTTTTACTCTGTCCTTACCTCTTTTTTTCCTAATATGACATTTTTAAATAAATACAGTATGGTAAAAGATGCCTAGCTTATATAGGGAGCATATATTTATGTCAGACTAGAGGAAGGCATGTCTAAAAGTTATTTGTTCTAATAGTGATTTTCATCAGATCTATTTGGGATAAATTATGTAGCATTCTGTACTTCAGATTTCTCATGTGTGAAAGGAAGGTGTTAGCCATGGTAAATATTTTGTCTACTTCAACTTTCAGGCTTTCAGGACATTTCATTTTGATTTCTATTCACCTATCATCCAGATTTTAATAGGTGGCTATCTGAGACTGAAAACAAATTAATCTGTGGTTAAACTTACTCAATGTGTTCCTCAGGACATTTGACCTTGGTGTCACTTTTTTTAGCTCCTAAATATAGAGTGCCAATGTTTTAAAAGAAAAAAAAATGGAAAATGGAAATCTCACATACATGTGTCAGACTGATAAATTGCCAGGGAGGTAGGTAGCTGAACAATATGAACTGAAACACAAGTTTTAGAGAAGAAAACCTAAAACATGAGCCAAATAAAGGAAGTCCATAATTTGTGTAATCATTTTTTAACCTCTTTTGTTAGATACATTTTCCATTAAGCCTGGTTTGTGCTAAGCACGCATGCAGTTGATGAAAACGGTGCAAGTTCAGTTTGTTCCTGCCTTACTACACAGAGGCCATGGACTACGGAGTGCTCTGGGCCTTCTAAATACCTTCTCTTAAGTTCTTGCATATGGTGAATGTCTGCAGATTTGAGATGAAGCATATCTCTTAAAATACAGAAGAGAACATTCTAGTCTATTTCCCCTGAGGCAACAGAAGAGGTTGCAGACAGTCTGAACACCAAGATAGCTGTTTCAGCTTTAAACCATCAGGAAGCATTAATGATACCAGAATCCCATTTTTCCTCATGTTCAAGGACATGGCAAGGTTCAAAGGACCTTCAAGACTACTCTACATTATTAGAGGAAAGTGATGCACTGAGGGGTACAGAAGATGTGGGGAAAAGCATGTAATCTTCTAGTGAGACAATGTGGCATGTAGGGGTGTTCTTACCCACAAAAGAATGAAGTGAGGCCGCAGAAGGACTATGCTCGGCACCAGATCAGAGCTGATGTCTGTGTCCTTAATCTGTCCTTCCCTCAGAGGTGGTGTGGGAGATCACTGCCGAGCTGGCAGTCTATGGAAGCACTGAGAGCCAGCTCTCAGATGTCAGGAGCTGTCCCCCTTGTGTGTCTAACATCATTATGGCCTCTCTCCTGAGTTGCTCCAAACCAAACATCAGCATGATTCTATCTAGTTTCTTTCTTTCAACATTTCTTCTCTGTTCAGATGATATTTTCTGTGGTTTGGGTTTTGACCTTCCTGTAAGCCTCCTTGAACAATGAGTAGCCCATACACAACAGCCCTCTCCTTTATACATTTTGTTAATGATCCCATGATTAGTCAGATGCTTGTTCTCCAATGTACAAACCTTGCAAATGGTACTTGGCAATGACTGAAGATCTGACATCAATTTGAGTAAACTGAGTTTATTCAAAAGCATTATATCAGGGAATAGAATATAAAATGTTACAAGGCCATTGAGAAAGAAACAATTTTCTTTGGATTAGGGAAGGGGTGCTTAAAGAACTAGGTATTTGGGAGAATTATTTTAAAATCTTTTTCCTCAGAAATATAATACATTTATAAATACACTGTATATAAAAATAACTAAAATTACTAAGCACATCTTTTTAAATCTCAAAAGCAAAAACTAACTGAAGAGTTGTTCCAAAACCCTATACCTAAAGTGTTCAGAGTAACCAGATTCAATAATGAAAAGAGTGTTTGGTGATTTCTTAGTTTCTCAGTTTCACATCCCTATCAGTATAAAGTGTAAGAAAATTATATTATTATATCATGACTCAAGAAACCCACACTACTGTACATTGTCTCATTTAATGTTCAAGTTTTGCCTTATAATTCAGTCCCTTTCCCATACCAGGAGAAGCTATATGTGAAAAATGAGTATGAGGAAGAATCTGACCTCTTGTCTCCCAAATTGTTGCTCAAATCATGACAATGCTTAGGTTCTCAAAGTTTTTTGGTGTATCCTGTCAGTCTATTTGATAGAATGTAATGAATTAAATTGTTCAGCTCCCCCGTACATCTTCATCTTAAGAGCTAAGGCAGATTGTATTATCAATAGTATAGATAAGAACCAATAAATATTGAGTTCAAGTGACAACCCCAAAGGTGGACTTTGCAGACACTGCTCAATGCTACCTTCGAGGTCTCTTCCTCAGTGCTACTGAGTTGCCTTGTTAACTGTCCCCATAATGTATTCAAATACAGAATGGTGACTTTAATGTCAAGAAAGTAAAAATTGATTTTTGGGAGCCAAAATAACATGTTACCTTTCTTTACAAGGAAAAGATGTCCATGCAGCACATAGACAGACATGTGGGGAATAGTGAGGTTTATAGTCCATAATGAGGTGGTTAAAATGATGAGTCTACACAGAGAGACACTGGTAAAACTTACGATACATATGGTCTCTTTGCTATCTAGTCATTGGGAAAGACTGACTTCTGGTCAAGAAGGCAAATACATGAGAATGTTGATAGTTCTCACAAAGACCATTATCTGCTTCTACCAAATTATGTTTTAAACAATACCTTATGGCAAACAAAATCTAGAGCTACAAAGACCATTTTCTCACAGGAAGGAGAAGAGAAAAGACATGTTGGCTGTGAAGTAAGAGTCAACACTTGGACCTGACTTTGCACCTGATTGTATGGAGTTCCTTTCTAAGTAGGTTTCCTTGTGTGTTGCATCACAGTGCACTGCTATTCAGTACCAAGTATATACTTAAGATTCAAGACTAAGAACACTAAGAACACCAAGATTCAGATTTAAGAATTAGTCCAGTGGCTTAGAGGTGGGGAATCCATGGCCAGGAACTTTGTATGCTGAGGTCTTAGACAAATTCACTCTCTGAGCATTATTTCAGACTATAGAGTATTCTTTGGGCAAAGGAGTAACATGGATAAGGAGTAAACAGAAGCAATAACAACCACAAAAAATAGCTTAAGAACAGTACCTCTTTTGCACACCTAAATCTAGTGTTGTGTTCATTCTGGTTGGTCTAAAACAGACTGAATCCTTTCTTTTCCTAGAAACCACTCATCCCCAAACAAATTAGATAGTTCTATACTTGCAGACAACATCAGCTTTCTACACGGTATGAGCAACTATCCCAGTTCCTCAGCAGAGAATAGGCAAGAGCCAGGAACCTAATAGAAGGACAGTCTTGGGACAGATGTTGCATTGAATATCTAGACAGTTTGTATCAAATGGCAGGTGTTCACCAAGGCAAAGGTTCTATTCATTGCAAAGGAATCCCTGATGTCAGTTATTTAGTATGCATGCTTGAAAGAGAAACTGTTAGATTGTATCATATTAAATTCTGCAGTTCTACAGTAGAAGCATGGTTTTGCATCTATTCAGGAAGACACCAGGAATGTAGTTCTTATCCAGGGATTATAATTTCATCTTTTTCTGTAAAGCTATCCTAGCAGAGACAAATGGCATCTCATTGTGGTTTTCATTTGAATTTCAGTCCTGAAAAACAGGCAATGCTGAGCATCTTATGAATAGGAGCAGTGTCAAGTTTAAGTGATAAAAAAAAAATTCTGGAAATGTCAAATGCTGCATCATGTTAAAACATTCATTTAAATGGTTAAATTTGTAAATTCCATGTTATGTTTATTTTATTAAAATTTAAAAAAATGAAGAAAACAGCATGAAAGCAAGAAAAGAAATGTAAATCATAAGTATTTTGAAGTGGGTAAAATACCTTAGTAATGTACTTAAAATACCCTGCAGGAAGGAAGATAACACAAAGGAATACCTGTAACACTCTCACCTCCCCCTGAGGGGGTGAGCAGCTTTACTAGGCCACAGAGGAAGACTATGAAAAACAGTCCTGGTAAGACCTGATAGGCTAGGGTCAGATGGAAGGGGAGGAGGACCTCCCCTATCAGTGGACTAGGGAAGGGTCATGGGAGGAGATAAGGGAGGAAGGGCAAGTTTGGGAAGGGACAAGGTTGGGGGCTACAGCTAGGATACAAAGTGAATAAACCGTAATAAATAAAAAAATATATTATTAAAGGCTCTTGAAACAATTACCCTTAAATAATGAATAATTACTTTCAGAATCTCATTCTGTTAAAAAAAAAAAGGCTGAAATTTGAGCTAGCGCAATATCTTCTTGCCCAATAAGATAGTTTGTATAATTCTGAAAACTTATCAGACCACGTTCAAGAAGAGTGGATAGGCAGAAGGATCACTCTTTGATTAGGACTGCAAATTGCTTGAACTCTTTAATGCTAAACATATCAAAACTCTGAAAAAGGACTTTGGGAAAGGGGATCACTGGACCTCCTTTCCACTCCCAATGCAGCTATATTGAATAAATATGTTTTCTTTGTTTTTCACTCTTCTTGTCTTTAATAGGCCTATTGTGGATGGGGAACAAGTCTAGGTTATTAGTGCTGCCAGCAATGGCTTGGTCCTAATATCTTTAGTAACAATAGCCCCAAGTTACAGAACTTTACCTCTATTAAACAAAGGAAAAGTGTTCTTATTTAAAACTGAGCATGGGTTTTGTTGAATGTGGAAAGAGACAAGTGCAAATGTAAACAGTCTCTTTATTAGGGAGTCTAATACCCAAGGATAATTCTGTAATCCAACTATTCTCTAAATGCAACTAAGGCTAGCTCAGGAGATTTAGAATTACATGTCTACTTGTTCATAACATATTTTTTTTATCTGTAATTCCAAACATTTCCAAAAAAAAAAAAAGCTACATTAAGTACAACTTTTTAAAAAGCTAAAGTTAATAAAATTCTTCTGTACCAAATTGACAGACTTATCCTGGTGAGATCAAGAAGGGCATTTTCACAATATAACTAACCCCTGTGTGAATGTGACATATGTGGGTGACTGTTCCTTACTTTGCATTCTCTTACCTGAGATGAAGAATTGCTTAGGCATTTTGCAAATAAAATACATGAGAATACTGGAGTGGCATAGCTTCTGAAAGCTGACCTTCAGAGAGTAATGAAAGAAAAAGCTTTAATAGAAATTCTTGACATTGTAAAATGATGTAATTGAAAATAATGTACTTTATTCTCATATTCAACACAAAATAAAACTGTAATACAAAACTATTTCATGCCTTCACTTTTGACCAAACACTTCAGGCAGTTATGTTATATTTTCTAATAGATTTAACCCCAGTGACAAATGTCCCCATGATCATAGTGTTAGCCTATAAACAGAAAAACCTATCCAGTTCTAATTCTTAATTACATTCTAAGTTTCATTACTCCTTGATATGTGTTGCTTTGATAAAAAATAGCTTGTACTTAACTATGGGGTTATGCCGATTTGTGCCATACAGCTAAATGAAGAGTGGATTTTTTTCTGAAGATTGATGAAATGGTAATGTTTGGGTTATTGATTATGTTTTAAGTGACACTGCTGTAATTAGAACTGCATTTTTCTTCAGCATGAAGAACATTGGAAAATAGTACAGGAAGAAGACATGAAAAACAGATTCAAGTGGGAAACATCACAAGCACTCAGTTAAATGAAAGGTACAACAAAAGGATGTGAGAAACTGCACTGACCAATATGGCAGCAACTTGCTCTCTGATGTCAGAGTTCTGGGAAGCTCACTGGGTCAATTACTCTTTTCCATTTCTAAGTATCACATAAGATTTCAAAGAACAAAACTTTAAATATATCTTCGTTATAACTTAATGTTGACTGCATCCTAAAATGATAATGTTTTTGACATAGTGTATTAAAATTTGATAGAAATGCTATGAATCATTTTCTCCCCTTTGCAATGAATCTATTAAGAGATATAATTACACATCCTAGTTTGCTGCAGACAATGCTACTTTGGAGTAAAAGGCAATGGGAAATTCATGAAGAAGCAAGATCACAAAGAGCAATAAGAAAATAGGTGTGAGCTTCCACATAATCTCCAACAGCTTGTATCAATTCCCAGGTCACGTTCCTAATGAAAATGGTGACTATATTATTAAGTATCACATAATGGCAACTTTGAAACTTAAGACTGTTGCTATTATTTAGTCAGTGGTTACAAATGCCAACTAGAACTATAGGAAATGAATACATACTACCATTTCCACAGTGATGCACACTGTATCCTGAAAAGGCCCAGAGGAATTTCTTCATCTCCTGTTTTGCTATTTTCATTCCAGTCCCTTCATCCGTGCTCCTTCACTTCTTTGGCTGAGGTAGCTGATCCAAGTATGGGTCTCCCTGCTCAGCTGCCAACAATGGACACCACTGAGCTGATGGATCCCCTACGCTCTCATTTGCCCCTGCAGACCCACACCTGAGAGTACAGAACAGGGGACCCCCTGGGATTTTTTACTATGCCTGTAAACAAGTGAGTGTGTCTTCAAGTGAATGCATGCAGAGCCCCAGATCCAAGGCTCCTCAATGCTAACAGCCAACATGGGATCCCTCCGACCTACACCTCCACTGTGAGCAACAAAGGGATCCTTAGGATAGTGTTCTCAACACTGAAGCCTCTTTTCTTTAGATGAACCAGTGGAGTCCAAACAAACAATTCCCGGAGCCCAGACAGATCTGAATACCAAGAGGACAGTACAACAGGCCTGTAGGCCACTGAGGGACTCAGGTCACCTGCTAACAGGGCAGGTAGCTCCTCCTGGCTTAAGCTACACCCTTTCAGACATGTAGCACCCTTCCAGGCATTTGGCATCCTTCAAGACACACTTTCACGCATACAGCCATGGATATGCACATGCACATGCAAACTTCCTTCCTTAGTTACAGCTGAAACACCATTACCCACTCTTGAACCATTGCACCTCTCTCATCTTCCTCAAGAACACTGCAGGCACCAGAGACAGATGGATCCAGTCTGAAGTCAAGACTCCAGGAACAAACAGCAAAGGTTACAGATAAGCAGATGTATAGATGCCAGCTTAAGAACACATTGAACAAAAATCAGGACATTATAGCTACACCAGCAATCTCCAAATTCAATGGATATGCTAATTCATCAGAAACTCAGGAAAATGATCTCAAAGCTATACTTATCCAGTTATTAGAGGCACATAAAGAAGAAACAAAGCTTTAGAAGAAAATACAGGCAAATATAGCCAAACAAATAGAGGCACAGTAGAAGCACAAGTAGTGGCATATTGAGAGGAAACAAACAAACAAAAAACAGAGGCCATGATGGAAGGACAGAAATCCACATTCAAACAGATGAAGGAAATGGTGCAAGACATGAAAACAGAATTAGAATCAATAAAGAAAATAAAGAGAATAAAGAGAAAACTCTGGGGCTGGAGAACTTAGAGAAAAGATCAAGAACCACCAACGTAAGCTTCACCAATAGAATACAAGAGATGGAAGAGAGATCTCAGGTGCTGAAGATACACTTGCAGAAATTGATATATCTCTCAAAGAAGAAGTAAAATCGAAAAAGTTCCAAACACAAAACATCCAAGAAATCAAGGACACCATGAAAAGATGAACTCTACGAATAATAGGAATAGATGAAGAAAAATATTCCAGGCTCCAAGGTCCAAAAAATATTTTCAAGAAAATCATTGAAGATTATTTTCCTAACTTAAAGAAAGAGATGTTCATAAACATACAAGAGACCTACAGAACCTCAAATAGACTACAGCAGAAATGAAACTCCCCAAGTCACATCATAGTCAAAACACTTAAACTACAGAACAAAGAAAAAAATATTAAAAAAAAACAAGGGGAAAAGGCCAAGTAACATATAAAGGTAGACTTATCAGAATCACACCAGACTTCTTAACAGAAACTATGAAAGCCAGAAAGAACTGGGCACATGTCGTATAGACTGTAAGGGACCACAGATACCAACCCAGACTACTATACCCAGCAAAGCTTTCAATCAATATTGAAAACTAAACAAAATATTCCATGAAAAAACTAAACTTAAACAATATTGACACAGCAAACCAGGCACACAGATTCAACTACAACCCAAGAAAACACAGGATATATTTAACTTCCCAACAAAGAATTAAAGAAAACAAGCATTGAAAGATAGTAACAACACCAACTTCATAATAAAAGGAACTAATATTCATTGGTCACTATTATCTATCAACATCAACTCAACTTTCCAATAAAAGACACAGACCAACAGAATGGTTGCAGAAACAGGATTCAACATTCTGCTACATCCAAGAAACACACATCTGCAACAAAGTTAAACACTATTTCAGAGGAAAATGTTGCTGGAAAAATGTTTTTCAAGCAAAAGGAACCAGAAAACAACTTGGGGTAGCAATCCTGATAGCTAATAAAATAGAATTTCAACCAAAAATAATCAAAAAAGATGAGAAGGAGCACTTCATTCTCATCAAAGGAAAAATCCGCCAAGAGGACAGCACAATCCTGAACATCTATGCCTCAAATAAAAGAGCACCTACATTTGTAAATGAAACATTATTAAAGCTTAAGTGACACATAGATCACAACACCTTAATAGAAGGAGACTTCAACAATCTACTCTCACCAAAAGAAAGATCATCTAGATAAAAACTAAATAGGGAAATAATGACACTTACAGAGGTCCTAAATCAAATGGATCTAATAGATGTCTACAGAACTTTTCAACCAAACTCAAAAGAGTATACCTTCTCAGCAGCTCACGGAACTTTCTCAAAAATTGACCATATACTTCGGCACAAGGAAGCCTGAATAGATACAAGAAGATTGAAATAATCCCGTGTATCCTATCAGAACACCATAGCCTAAAACTAGACTTCAACAACAACAGAAATGACAAAAAGTCTACATACTCATGGAAACTAAACTAAACAACTTGCTATTCAATGACAGCTTAGATCAGGGAAGAAATGAAAAAAGAAATTAGAGATTTCCTAAAATTCAATGAAAATGAAGGAACAACTTACCCAAATTTATGGGTCACAATGAAAACAATGCTAAGAGGAAAGTTCATAGCAAAAAGTGCATTCAGAAAGAAGTTTGAGACATTTCATACAAGCTATTTAATGGCATACGTAAAAACCCTGGGGGTGAGGGAGGAGAAGCAGGCACACCAAGTAGGAGTATAGGATTGGAAATAATCAAACTCAGAGCTGAAATCAATGAATTAGAAACAAAGAATACAATTCAAAGAATCAATGAGACCAAGAACTAGTTCTTGGAGAAAAATCAACAAAATAGTGAAACCCTTTGCCAAACTAACTAAAAGGCAGAGATAAACTATCCAAGACAGTAAAATCAGAAATGAAAAGGGGAACATAAAGACAGACAATGAGGAAATCCAAGCAATCATTAAATCTTAGTACAAAAGCCTATATACCTCAGAATTTGAAAATCTAAATGAAATGGACAATTTTGTTGATACAGTCCATTTACCAAAATTAAATCAATATCAGATAAATAGATTAAATAGTCTTATATCCCCCAAGGGAATAGAAGCAGTCATCAAAAGTCTCCCTTCCAAAAAAGTCCAGGGCCAGGTAGTTTCAGCACAAAATTCTACCAGACTTTCAAAGAAGAGCTAACTCCAATTCTCTTCAAACTATTCCACAAAATAGAAACAGAAGGAACATTACCAAACTCATTCAATGAAGCCACAGACACTTTGATACCTAAACTACACAAAGACCCAACAAAAAATAAAACTTCAGAACTGTCTCTTTTATGAACATTAATGCAAAAATACTCAATAAAATACTTGCACACAAAATCCAAGAACACATAAGTTTATCATCTAACATGACCAAGTAGACTTCATCCCATGCATGCAGGGGTGGTTCAATAAATGGAAATCCATCAATGTAATTCCAAAGATAAACAATCTGAAGTTGAAAAACCACATGATCATCTCCTTAGATCCAGAAAAAAACTCTGACAAATCCAATACCCATTCATCTTTGAAGTCTTGGAGAGATCAGGGATACAAGGCACATACCTAAACACAGTAAATAAAATATACAGCAAGCCTCTAGCCAACATCAAACTAAACAGAAACAAACTAAAATCAGTACCACTGAAATCAGGGACAAAAAGATAGGCTGCCACTCTCACCATATCTCTTCAACATAGTACTTGAAATCTTACCTAGAGCAATAAGGCAACTAAAGGAGATCAAGGAGGTACAAATTGGAAAGGAAGAAGTTAAAGTACCATTATTTGCAGATGATATGAAATTATAACTGAGTGACCCCTAAAACTCAACCAGTGAACTCTTTCAGCTGATAAACACCTTCAGCAAAGTGACTGTACACAAAATTACCTCAAAAAAAATCATTAGCTCTCCTAAAAAAACAGAGCTCAGAAAGAAATTAGGGAAACTACCTGCTTCAAAATAACCACTCTTAACATAAAATACCTTGGTGTCACTCTAATGTGAAAGACCTATTTAAACAAAAAAATAAATAAATTAAAATAAAATAAAATAAAATAAAATAAAATAAAATAAAATAAAATAAATTCAATCTTTCAAGAAAGAAATTGAAGAAGACACCAGAAGATGGAAAGATCTCCACGCTAATGGATCGGTAGTATTAATATAATGAAAACAGGCATCCTGCCAAAAGTAATCTACAGATTCAATGCAGTTCCCATAAAAATATCAACATAATTCGTTACAGACCTTGAAAGGACCATTCTCAATTTCATATGAAAAAACAAATAACCCCGAATTGCTAAACATTCCCATGCAACAACATGTAGCCTGGAGGTATCTCCATCCCTGATCTCAAGCTGTACTACAGAGCAATAGCAATAAAAACTGCACGGTACTGGCATAGAAACAGAATGGTGGATCAATGAAATTGAATAGAAGACACAGAAATAAACCCATACAACAGCAGATACTTGATTTTTTACAAGGAAGCCAAAACTATACAATGGAAAAAGACAGCATCTTTAATATATGTTGCTAGTCTAACTAGATGTCTACATGTAGAAAAATGCTAATAGATCCATATTTATAGCACTGTACAAAACTAAAGCCCAAACGGATCAAAGACCTCAACATAAAACCAGACACACTAAATCT
>REGO01001140.1:107720-128994 GCA_010120015.1 Rhombomys opimus
ATAGCCAAACTTTGGGCTGAATGAATGGAATTCTATAGAGATTACATTCTTATATTCTCTATCCATAAGGCATATAACTTGTGAGGAAAAAGCGCTGTCATGTTTTTCTTTCACATTTTCCTATGTGGGATATACTACAAACATAGATGCATATATCTTTCTATAATGAGAGAATTTACTAAATAAGAATAAATCCACAATCTGTTTCTACTTCATTGGCTGTAATTGCACAGAAGTCCTTATTTTTTAGACAGTTGGCTGTCAACAACCACAGGTTCTTTACTCTAATCTTAATTACTAATATAAACTCTCAGATGATACACGTTACTTCAAAATGGTTTAGCTGAGGGAGGGGCTAGAGAATGGCTCATAGTATAAAAAGGAAGCAGAGTTCACAGGGGGTTTCTTGGATGCACAAGTGGATATATCCAAAGAGAGAGAGATGCTGCAAGTGATTTTATGATGAACCCAACTGGAGGCATGCTTAAGGTTTATGGATCTAAGTCAAAGGTCAGAACAAAAGCCTAAGCTTACTCTCAGAGACAAACAGGATCAGATATGCCAGTGAAATGATGGAAGGATGGATGGATGGATGGATGGATGGATGGATGGATGGATGGATTGATGGATGGATGGATGGATGGAATTTGTTACTAAGTAGGCCACAGTTGTTAGGTGAATATCTATCCTTTTTTAATAAATTGGAAGTATTAACTAGATCCCAATCACTCATCTTTATACTCATAGATTAGTTCATGTCTTCCGTCTCATTAGAGCAGGTTCTTTATTTGGAGTATCAGTCTCAGGAAAGACTCCTGTGCTCAGAATTTTTGGTTCTGTTGCTCTCCTTATGGAGTTCCTGTCCTTTCCAGATCTTACTGTTTCCCACTTCTTTCATAAGATTCCCTGTACTCTGCCCAAAGTTTGGCTATAAGTCTCAGAATCTGCATTGATAGTCTGCAGGGCAGAGCCTTTCAGAGGTCTTCTGCATCAGGCTCCTGACTTGTTCCCTTTTTTCTCCTTCTTCTGATGTCCATCCTCTTTGACTTTCTGGATAGGGATTGAGCATTTTAGGAAGAGTCCTCCCCCTTGAATAGTTTCTTTAGGTGAACAGATTTTAGTAGGTTTATCCTATATTATATGTCTATATGAGTGAATATGTACCGTGTGCATCTTTCTGCTTCTGGGATATCTCACTCAGGATGATCTTTTTCAGACCCCACCATTTACCTGAAAATTTCGGGATTTCCTTGTTCTTTATTGCTGGGTAATCTTCCATTGTGTAGATGTACCACAAGTTCTGTATCCATTCCTCCACTGAGGGGGATCTGGGCTGAAATACCACGATTCTCTGGGTTCTGTTAGTATAAGATCTTCACGAAAAGGTAGAATATATTTTGGGTGACCATGACCACTCAAATTTTCCTTTAAATTAACCATTTGTTTTTCCCTTTGAGTGGATAGTTATTTTGCATTGGTATGCCCAAAGGTCTAAGAACTATTTTAAAGTCAATGAAATGTTCTTCAAAATTATAGTTTCATTATTCAGTACTCATTATTCTTCTGTCTTATTGAAAATGTTGAACTGTTACTTTGTGAAATATACTTTAACATGAGTTATTCTTTATTGTAGTTAAATTATTGATGCTGATATTAAAACAAAATCTATATCTCCAGGGAGAATGATTCATGCATTGAAGGTTCTGATTGGGAGAAAATTTTAATTTACAAATCACTTCCAGAGTGAGTTTTGATACTTGGAGTAGGCTCATGAAATTTGAACAATTTACATGGTATAATGTAATTGCATTGCATTTAATTTTCTGTATATCATGTTGTTTTTGATACCTTTGGAAGCAGATTGACTATCTTTCTAATACTTCCAGATACAAAGAATCAAGTTAGTATGAAGCTTCAAGTTTGGAAGCCCATCCCTCATTCAAGAGCTTTCAGATACACACTAACAAACTCAAATTTAGACGTTCCTATCTTGTTAGGAGGCAAAGTTCTCCAACTTTAACTTGCCAGAGTCAGGTGCTGGTCTACTGTGGATCACTACTAGAGCCTGCATATTGGGCTTCTTTTGTTTTTCCAGGATGCCTGGAAATAATAAACTTATTTTTGCTCAATTATCTTACTTTTCCCTTTGTGTCTGCACTTCATTAGCTACTCAGATGAAACTATAGCCTTTATAAATCATTTACAGTTTAGGCAGATATTGTTTACCTTAGAAAACCTCTGCTAGTGTACTTACTAAAGACCTGTTATTCCCATCCAAATATCCAAGTATGATCACATCTTTTGATGATAGTGTTGAGATGGCAGGTATGTGGATTACTCTCCACTGATTACATAAAAATGTGTTTTATCTATCAGACAAACCTTTTTACATCAGAAATAGAACACGTGACAGAAAACAAAATGGAAAATATTGCCAATGATGAAAGTGTCAAAGAAAAAATTGAGCTTGCCACTGATGATAACGTACAAATGTTTCATAATTAAGATGAGGTCACACTAGTTCTTTAACCTTTCCCAGAATCTTACACAACTTTTCATGGCACCACAGCCATTGCTTTGTTAGGTATCTCAATGTTGTTGCTGCATTACATTATATGGCATTTCAATGACCGGAATTCCCAAAAACTGACGAGAATTTTTTTCCTTTTCCTTAGATTATCATATTTACCATAACGTATTACAGGTTTATGGCCATTGCAATTTTCTTATGTATTTTAGACTTAAAGGTGTTTCACTGTACACACACACACACACACACACACACACACACACACACGCACATGCACACGCACATACACACACACAGAAGCCTGTGTACATATGCTCTGCATGGTTTACCCCATGCATCTGTTCATGGACTTTTATTTCATTTCCTACCGTTAATTATTAAAAATTGTGCTTGAAATACTGTGATTTATAAAATAATTTTGATATTCTGATTTAATTTTCTTGTGAGATGTATCTAGCAATAGGTTAAGGACACCCAGACATTATTCTAATTTTAGTGTTTGAGTACATCGCATGTTGTATTCCATAAAGTCTATGTCATCAACAATGTAACAATTACCTATTTTCATCTTTCCAATAATAGCTATTCCAGCTGCTGTGAGATAATACTCCATTAATTCAAGATGTAGTTAAGTTGACAATCAAGAACAGCAATTGCAATGTCATTAGCCTATTTTTTGTTTTATTTAAAATGTTGATTTCTAATAAATAAACTAATTTAGGTAACTCTAGAAGATGCTATGACAACATAGTCAAAGGCTCCTTCACCAATAAAACTCACAGTTTACATTGTCTTTCTCAAAGCTGTGGCTTACAGCTATGCCCAGTGCTGGAATGCCAAAATTTCTGGTAGGCCTCCCAACTTGAATCTTCAAAAAACTCTTTTGCCTTAAAATTTTGACCTACTTGTGTTCTGCCTTCCCAATCCTGGGAGTCCTGCTTGTATCTTAGAGAGTGAAGAGTGAAAAGCATTTTAGGTTGTCTCTTCTCATTTGCAGACACATCAGCAGCAGCTTAGGGAACACGAGGTTTAGTTTTCTGGAGAATCATATGTCTTTTGGATATGGATAATATTTTGAAATTCTTTTAATGTTTTTCTACTCTACTGAGAAGCCTGGTTCTGGAGTTGGATTTTGGTCTATCTTCCCCAGACCTATGCTTGCTTGTTTAAAAGTTTCTCCCAAAATCTCTGTTCTGCTTTAGGCTGGCCTCCTGACTCTTACAGAAAAGAGAGAGAGAGAGAGAGAGAGAGAGAGAGAGAGAGAGAGATACAATGGCCTATGAATAAACACTGTGCTTGAGAAGAATTAAGAAGTAAACTCATTATCATAGATCCTATAATTGACAAGGTGTTTAACTCTCAGAATTCTCCCATATTATTTTCTTCATTTTGCTTTCTGTCTTTAAAGTATTTTGTTATTGTTGTGGTTGAAACTTTAACTTTTTGTATTTGGGGATTTGTAAAATCATTGTGATTTCAAAATGTATATAGATAATCTTAATTTACTGTAGCATACCATTGTAGGCAAGTTGGATTAAATTCTTGCTTAGGAAAAGTATAACTGCCTGAAGAGAGCACATTAGAGTACCACATATCTTAGCTGATGACTAGGCCCATGGGGGAGTAAATAACATTGATGTGGCTGTCTGCCATTTTGATGGCCATGTGACCCATCTACCATCATTACAAAGATTAAAGAAAGGACATGCCATGTGATTTCATTGCTATCTTGGTTAGTGTGACAATGTGGTGTAGATCAACTAAGGCAGTACCAAAAGAACAACTAGACTCATTCACTCCTCTCCATTTGATTGTATCTTCCTTTTATTAGACTAAGGAGGCATCACCAGGCTTGCAAGATGGTTTGCTTTGAAAGTGAGTCGTATAAAAAAACTGGCATTTTGTACAAGCTCATTATAAAAGGATTAGAAAAATGAGGTTGCTAGTCTCTCTGTGGACTATATTTTGTTTAAACTTTAATATTAAAGGATCTTTAATTCAAGAATTACAATTTTCAAGAGTCAAACTTAACAGAAATAAAACTCTAAAATGTGAATCTTATAAAACAGTTACACAGTAATTATAAATTGTTAAAGATAATTAAAATATACAAGTTCATGATCATTCATGCTCAGTTCCAAGCAATTTGTTTACAGAAACAAGCTTGAAGGGACAAAACAATTCTTTTCTCCCATTATATAGTCTTCTGTTATCTGCCCTCATACAATATTCTGCATAGGTTTTTAAAGTTAAACCTGAAAAAAATAAGTCAAAATAACTTTAAAGTTACTAAAGTATTTTAAATGTGTAATGATATTGAAAATTGGGTGTACTTTAAAAATTGGTTATAAAAGTTTGAATGCTTGAGTAAAATAGGCTAAATTGAGCCTAGAAAACACCTATGATCAAATAGTTCTATTGTATGAAGCACAGGTACACCTAAATGAAGCAGCATCTCACCAGAGTAAGCTTCGTGCTTGCCTCAATACAGGACACATGTAGATGAGAAATAAGACCAGCCAGAAGTCTATTGTTTCTGTCTCTGGCTGTGTAGGCCTGACCAGCTCTGACCACGTAGCCAAACCAAAATAAACCTTCTTTTGTAAAGATATATTATGTCTAATATGACAGTGGGATGGATTCTCGTGCACAGTAAATGATCTAGGAGTCTGCACCCACATCCTAAATGTCACAAACAACAGAGAGGCAAATAGTAATTAGTCTTCCCTTACTCAATCTCTCCCCATCTGACATATGAGTATGTTATTAAAGGGGAACTTTTCATCTGAGCCTACCTTGTAACTGGGATGGGATCCACATGCTAGTTCATTTGACCATGCCCTTGACCCTGGATTCCAAACTTTCCTCTTAGCTGTAGCCATTTCACCTTTTATAGGAGGAAGCCAAACACTCTTCCTGGAGACAGGAATAAGAAAAATAAATCAACCACAAGCTTCCTACTTATGGGCTTCTGGTTCCTTTTCACTCTGAATACTCCTCTATTTAATTATTTTTTTATAATTTATTCACTTTATATTCTGATTGTAGCCCCTCCTTTGTCTCTCTCCTGGTCCTAGCCTCCCTCTTTTCCCCCATTCCCGTCCCCTATTCCATAGAAAGAGGGAGCCCTCCTCTTCTACCATCTGACCCTAGCCTAGCAAGGCAGAATCTAGACTGCCTGGATCCTCCTCCCCTGTGCCTAGCAAGGCCCACTCTGCCACGGGAAAGGGATGAAAGAACAGGCAATGAAGTCCATATAATAGATAACTCCTGCTCCCCTTACTAGAAAAATCCACAGGGAGACTGATCTGCCTATGGGCTACATTTGATCAGGTGATCTAGGTCCTCTCCATGATTGGTCCTTGGTTTATGCATCAGTCTCTACGAGCCCTCCTTGGCCCAAGTTTGTTGGTATCTAAAATATATAAAGAACTCAAGAAATTAAATACCACCAAACCAAATAACCTAATTAAAATGCAGGTACAGAGCTAAACAGAATTCTCAACAAAGGGATATTGAATGTTGGAGAAACACTTTAAGAAATGCTCACTCAATGTCCGTGGTCACCAGGGAAATACAAATTAAAATGACTCTGAGATTACATCTTACACCAAACACAATGACTAGAATCAAATAATCAAATAACAACACATTTGTTTACAGAAACAAATGTAGAAAGAGAAAAACACCTCCTTTGTCAGTGGGAGTACAAACTTGTACAATCACTTTGGAAAACAATATGATACTTTCTCAGAAAATTGAGAGGAGTGCTACCTCAAGACCAGGCTATACCACCCAAAAGATGATCCAACATACAACAAGAGCATTTGCTCAACTGTGTTCATAGCAGTTTATTGGTAAAAGCCAGAATCTGGAAACAACCTAGATGTTCCTCAACCAAAAAAAAATGGATATAGAAATTGTGGTACATTTACACAATGGAATACTACACAATTAAAAATAAGGAAATTATGAAATTTTCAGGAAATTGGATGGAACTAGGAAAGATTTTCCTGGGTGAGGTAAGTCAAAACTAGAAATACAGGCATGGTATATATTCACTTATGAGCAGATGTTAACCATATAATACGGGATAACAATACTACAATCCATAGATCTAAAGAAGCTAAATAACAAGGAAGACCTGAAGGGAGAACACTTAGCTGTCATTCAGAATGTCAAATAGAGTAGAACCAGCCAGAAGCATTTGAAGAGAGGGAACAGGATGGGAACCTACCAAAGAGGTCCTCTAAAAAACTGCACTCAGCAGTGGATTAGAGCAGATGATGGCTAATCTTTGGGCCAAACTCAGAGTCTTGTGGAAGGGTTGGATAGAAGGACACAGAGGGGAAAACAGCTTCACTAGGAGATCGTCAAAGCCAACCTGGCTCCCTCTCTTGATCACTTTCTCCCTTATACTATCTTGGTATCTATGTTTTTATACTTTCTTTTATACATTTTACTTACTGAACTTCATCCTAAGCCCAAACAAAACATTCCACATAAGCTCTCCCAATATCTTCACCCTAGTAGAACTCCATATATTCCTGATAATCATGGGAAACGATCTTTTAGATGCTGCGGGGAAACTGGCTAAAAGTGAGTTTTATCCATTTCACCGCAAGCCAGATACAATTCTTTACATTAATTCTATATTTTCCCATGTTCCAGTCTTTTGATGCTTTGTAGCTTGCTGGTACTTCTGCTAGCTCAAATTTGAGGATCAGTCCTGACAAGGAAACTAGTCATTGTCACCCTGAATCAATTTTATACTGACTTTCTCCTACCTCTTTTCCTCCCTTTCCCAGGAAATGTCTCAGTTCTGCTCCAGTAACCAAATCAACTGCTTATGGCCCTTTAATAATTATTTTCCATGTTTCTTCCAGAATACAGGACGGAAATCTTCTGATCCACCATAGCTAATCAAGTTAAGATTCTTCCTGTAATATGACCAGAGGATCCTGCCTCCCATGGATCCAGTTTAGCCCATTTACTACAAGAGGTGTTAATCCCACCAGCCAATTACCACCAGACCACTACCACAATTTTTGAGCCAAATTTAAGGCAAGCTTGATTTTCTTCGGGTATACCACAGAGCTGGTCAGTTATTAGGGAGGCTCAGAGGGTTTAAAAACATAATAATAAAACAACAACAAAAAGAAAAAAAGGAAGTAGGTTGGGACAGGTCAGGTACCAGGAACAGAAACTTAAATGTAGAAACTTATCTCTTACAGGGAATAGAACAATAGAACAGAATGGGCTCCTTCCTTTAAAATGGAGTTAGGCAGGTTCCTCACTCCCTCCTTCACTTATCTGTTGCTGTCAAATCCTTGATAGAGCACTGTCATTACATTATTAACATGGCAGAACAGCAACAACACTCAAAATTTACCTTACCTAATTTTCATTTTCATACAAATTTATTTTTAAGCTATTGGGAATAGGTGGCTCTGGTCAGACACAGAAGGAGCTTTCTTGTTGACTTCCTAGTGCTAGATGAAGCCAGAGTTTATACACTACACTGTTAGTTACAGGTATGGTTACTCGAGGTATCTTAAGTTTATTTGAAATGAATAATTTTTTTCCTTCCCCTTCTCCTCTTAGCACATCTGTAATTTTCATTATCAGAACCATTTAAAGAATATTTGATTATGCTGAAGTCCTTATTGTTACAGTGGGATTAGTCAGTTAGATTCCAAGTACCCTCTATTCACCTGTCTAAAGAATATTTGTTCCCCTTCTTTTGTCCAAACTATGTACCTGGGAGATAAAAGCAATCTCTGTTAAGTCAAGAAAATATCAGGTGTTTGCTAGGCTAAGGATGCTTTTTTATTTCACCAAAATAAAAGCACTTAGGTTCTGTTTTCATAAGCTAAAAATAAGACAGTTAAACTGTTAGCCATAGCAAAATCACAGTATGTATTTCAACATCAAGAAGACATTTTAAAAGTCATGTTTGACAGTCAAAATCTTGAAAGTTCGATTTTTAATGACTGTTTTCTACTTACTTTCCACCTCTGGTGGTTGGGATTCTATCCCAAGGGTGGTTTCTCAGGTGCCTTCTTGAAGCTTGAGTTATGAATCCAAGTGTAGGCGTCTAGAGATTCACAATGTTCAAGTAGGCAAGTTTTAAAGAGGCAGACCTATACAGTCTCTGTGTTGGAATGGTTGGTCAGGCAGGTGGTACCCAACAGGTTAAGCAGCCTAAATCTGAGGGAAAACCTTATTCAAGCTTAAGTACAATCCATTTAATGCTCACAGATTGGACAGGGGCAATCTGATAACAGATCAGCATGCATGAGGCATTATGGGAAGTAGCAGTCCATAAACTATCATGTGGGATGAATTTTTCTCAGTATGGGATACAGCAGACTTGAGAACAACATATGTTAAGAGGTCAACCAAGTTAACACCACTCTCAAAAATACATTGAGTTAAAATCTCTTCTAAATTTCTATTAATTCTTTCTACCTTTCCTGAGTGATGAGGATGATATATTCAACAGTTTCCAATTGACGTTAGGAACCTTAGAGAACAATTGAGATGACTTGGCTGTGAAGGCTAGGCCATTATATGACTGCAGAAATATAGGAATGCCAAATCTAGGATTAATTTCCATTATGAATTTCTTAGCTGCAGACCTGGGCTCTTTCTGTACTGTCAACAAAGACTGGAAAATATTTGTGGCCATATTCCTGGCTAGACTTCACTGAAGTCTGAATTCCAAAATTCACCAGATTGTCCCAAGGGAAGCATGTCCTTCTTGACATTTACCTCAGCCTATATTAGACATAGCTCCGAAATGCTCTGAATATATTTTGGAGAGTAGGTAGCTAGACTTTAGAGAATATGAGTTATCAGATCTTCACAGGTGACACTTGCATGGATTCATACAAGGCAGTTAGCCAGTTTTGCTCCAGTATCTTAGGCATGCATATTCTTTGACCAGCAAAATCTACCATCCATAACAGCTCTCTTGAGCCCCAAAGTAAGAGTATGACTTGATCTCATTTGTATTGTACTTAGGAATGTCTTTATTGAAGCAGAATATACAGGAGGGCTACTGATCTTTTTGAGTTAAATTTGTATCAAGCCACTTTGCTGAAGGTGTTTATCAGCACAGGGGTATTTCCTGAGACTGATACTTCAACCAAGGACTATGTATGGAGACAACCTAAGACCCCTGCACAGATGTAGCCCATGGCAGTTCAGTATCCAAGTGGGTTCCATTGTAATAAGAACAGGGATTGTCTTGAAACATGCTCTATAATTACCTATATTATATATCTAATATCCAGTTATAAGTGAGTATATACTATGTGTGTCTTTCTGCTTCTGGGATACCTCATTCAGGATGAGCTTTTCTAGTTCCCACCATTTGCCTGAAAATTTCAGGATTTCCTTGTTTTTAATTGCTGAGTAGTATTCCATTGTGTAAAACTACCACAAATTCTGTATCCATTCATCTGTTGATGGACATCTGGGTTGTTTTCAGGTTCTGGCTATTATGAATAAAGCTGCTACAAACATGGTTGAGCAAATGTCTTGTTGTGTACTTGAGCATTTATTGGATATATGCCTAGGAGTGGTACAGCTGGATCTTGAGGAAGCACCATTTCTAATTGTCTGAGAAAGCGCCAGATTTATTTCCAAAGTGGTTGAACAAGTTTACACTCCCACCAGCAATGGAAGATGGTTTCCCTTTCTCCCCAACCTCTCCAGCATGTGTTGTCACTTGAGTTTTTGATCTTAGCCATTCTGACGGGTGTAAGGAAAATTCTCAGGGTTGTTTTAACTTGCATCTCCCTGATGGCTAAGGACGTTGAACATCTCTTTAAGTGTTTCTCTGCCATTCTGTATTCCTCTACAGAGAATTCTCTGTTTGGCTCCGTATCCCATTTTTTAATTGGATTGCTTGATTTATTGCTTTTATAACTTCTTTAGTTCTTTACATATTCTGGATTATCAGCCCTCTGTCAGATGTAGAGTTGGTGAACATCTTTTATCAGTCTGTAGACAATCGTTTTGTTTTGATGACAGTGTCTTTTGCTTTACAGAAGCTTTTCAGTTTCATGATGTATCATTTATTGATATTTGATTTTAGAGCCTGTACTGTCTGTTCAGGAAGTTGTCTTCTGTGACAATGCATTCAGGCCTCTTTCCCACTCTTTCTTCTAATAGATTTAGTGTGTCTGGTTTTATGTTGAGGTCTTTAGTCCATTTGGACTTTAGTTTTGTGTGGGGTGATAAATAGGGATTTTTTTAAATTTTTTTCTGCATGTAGATGTCCAGTTGGACCAGCAACATTTGTTGAAGATGCTTTCTTCTTTCCATTTAAGGGTTTTGGCTTCTTTGTAAAAAATCAAGTACCCATAGGTGTGTGTGTTTATTTCTGGGTCTTCTATTCAGTTCCATTGATCCACCATTCCGTTTCTATGCCAATACCATGCAGTTTTTATTGCTATTGCTGTGAGATCATGGATGGAGATACCTCCAGATGATCTGTTGTTGTACAGGATCATTTTGAAAATTCTGGTTCAAGTCTCTGAAGAAAGAAATTGAAGAAGATATCAGAAGATTGAAAGATCTCCGACGCTCAAGAATCAGTAGGATTAACAGTGAAAATGGCCATTCTGCCAAAAGCAATCTACAGATTCAATGCAATTTCCATCAAAATACCAACATAATTCTTTTAAGATCTTGAACAAAAAATTCTCAACTTCATATGGAAAAAATAAAAATTCCAGGACAACTTTTTTTTGGCAAGGGTCACTTGTGGCATGAGGTGAAATTAACAGTGAAATTCAATGATGGGAAACAAACATGTGACTATCCCTTAGGTTGCAAGTTAGGGCCAAATGAGGGACAAATAAGGGAGTCAACATTTTAGGGACAAGGACCATTCTCTATATTACTGTCTAGAAGTCAAAGAACATCTCTTCCCATATTCATTAGAAATAGACATAGTCAGCCTCTATAAACATGTAAGAGAATTTGTCTCAAGTTTCTAGAAAGAAAAGATGTTGGCAGTTATGTTGGGATCGGTACTGTGAGACTTTGTTGAGAACATGACTAAACCAGACTTTATGTGAGTTGAACATTAGCTTATAATAGTCAGCTGTAACATTGTTTTCAAACACTGTATTTATGACTAACTAGTTATAGCATCCATAGAAAAACATATATATATGTGTAGAAATGTATTCAGTAACAAAGCAGAAAGCAAACATCTAGAAAATTCTATAGAGTCTACTTATCACTGCATATAATGAGAAGAGTGTTCCAAAGACACAAAGTCCTTTATAACAAAAGAAAATATAGGTGAGTTCCTTTCTGCTCAAATCAACATGGTCTACTCATAAGCCAGAAGGCAAATGGAAAGGCATAAATTGGAAGAAAACAATGGTATGTAATAAGAGAAAGAAAGAGCTAATGATGGAATCTCACAAATCAGCAGTAAGAGAAGTAGAAGTCAAAGACTATAAAAGAAAATTTCTATGTAAAAATACCATCCAAGATCAATAACTGTTTGACATGGTGCTCAGTCTCAGCTGTAATCAGGGAAATACTAAATCAAATTACTTCCAGGTGCCAATATTTATCCCCTGGAATGGCTCAAGAAATATAAAGTATCAATACCAGAAGTAGAAACAGAATTTGATTATTATTTGCTGCAGGGAAGAATGTTAATTTATCCATCATGTAGGAAAGGTTGGATAAGAGAATAAAAAATGATCTCCCCTGATGTTGCTTACTGCTTTTTGCCAAGGTTAGGAAATCACTGTAGAGAGATTCATTGCACTGTCAGTATTGTAGCTGTTGACTTGGTTTTTTGGTTACATTGAATTTGCTTCCTGATGAATTCTTAAAATTGTTGTTCTCTCTTTTTCTCCACAGTCTTGTACTCTTTTATAATTAAATGTCAAAAGAAGAAACTTCACTGCACATGAATTGTAAAAACTCCGAAGTTCATTTGTGTTAATTCCCCTTAAAATAAAATTAAGGAATGTGGCATCAATTAGAAGCTAACATCATATAAATTTCACCTCCAACTGTGGGTCTTTTGTTATTATTGGCAATTAGAGCCAGCTTTGTTCAGGAGTCAGTTACTAAGAAAGGTTTTGCTCTTAAGAAAGTCTGACCTGCAACCAGCAAGCTTCTGGTGAGATGCAGAAAAATTTGATTAGGGCCCTAGCTTCTTGGCTTGGGTTCAGCTTAAAGAAATGAATACTATTTACTCTATGATAAAATTTATTTTCAGTTTATAAGAAGGTAGATAGTTAGGACAGAGGTTGTTGGTGCTGTCATTTTGTGAATTGTGATATTGTTCAAGGTAGGATTATGCTACATTGCTTATGGAGAAACAGTTAACTGTATCTTATGAAAGATACTTTTGCAAGAACTGCCAGGAGAAAGATTTGAACACTTGTGTTGTCAAAGGACAGACTTCAAGAGATTTACCTTCTGATTATTCATAACCATGGTCAGGGGCTACCTTCACAGCAAAGGATCTCATACTAGGCAGCAGTAGAATGGGCTTTGTAAGGCCTGACTATAGAAACATAACTGTCTTTGTGATTTACCTTGACAGTGGGTAGACTGACTTATAGTCACTGATACTAACATGAGTCTTCCTGTACAGTCAAGGGTTCAGCTATCAGTCTCCTCCAGAAAAGTCCTTTCAGCTGTACTCAGAATTAAAATCACAGTGGACAAGTTGCCTCTTATAATTATTAATTGCATATTGACACACCAATAAACAATTTACAATCCCCTTTCATTTTTTCTTTTGAAATAGAAATAAATATTACCATTGTCTGTGTATTTCATCTAGTCTGCTCTTTCTCTTCTGTCTGTGTAATTCATACTACTTTAACTTAACTCACTAACTCATCCATTTTCATGACTGTATAACAGTACACATTATAATTTAATTATCCATGTTAAAGGATGTGAATTGATATTTTTTCAGTGTAAAGAACTGTAAACACAGTTGCTATGAATCTTCTTATTCATATATTCTTCTACACACAAACATGCTGAAAGGCATAAATTCTGCATTGGGATGTCTACACATAGTCTGGAGATGTCTTGAATCAATAAGCAATGACACACTGCTTTGAAAAGTGGTTGCAGTGATTTATTCTCCGAGCAGCAGTGTATAGAAGTTTACGGTTTTCTAAATCTTTACCCTCATGGATATTGCTTGATGTTAACATATTCACCACTCTAAGACAGTTATGGTGGTATTTATGGTTTTACTTTGTAAATCTGTGATTAATGTGTCATTTATATGCTCATTAATCATTCTGATCTCATTTTTGTGAAGTTCTTATTAGTCTTTTTTTTTGTAGAGTGTGCAAACCTTTTATACAGATATGTGGAAATTCCCATTATATGTTGTGTATGAGATATTATTAGCTACATATATTACAGATCAAGTCTCCAATAAAAATATTATTTTTTCACTTTGCTTTTATTATTTTACATCCAGTCACTTTTAATTGTTTTTAATGTACTTGTAATTTTTTTTTTATCATTTTTCCTTTTAAAAAAACGTTTCTAAGACAGGCCAGGTGATACATTGCCATCATCTTACCTACTCAGAAAGCTGATGCATAGAGATTAAGAAATCAATGCCTGCCTGAGTCAAAGAGAGGCTGTGAGGCCTACTTCAAGAATTTTGTGAGCTAGCTAGAGAAATTAGTTATATGTTTCAAAATAAAAGTTCAAAAGATGGATTATTAGACATATAACATAGGATGGACATACTAAAATCTGTACACCTAAAGAAGCAAGAAGGAGGACCCTGGGTAAGATGATCAATCCTCACTCAGGAAGGAAAACAGGACAGACATTGTTACAAAAGCTAGAAAACAGGAAACAAAACAGGAGCCTACCACAGAGGGCCTCTGAAAGACTCTACCCAGCAGTGAATCAAAGCAGATGCTGAGGCTCATAACCAAGCTTTGGGTAGAGTGCAGGGAATTTTATAAGAAGGGGGAGATAGAAAGACCTGGGAGGAACAGGAACAGAGCAACATAACCAAAACATCTGGACACAGGGGCCTTTTCTGAGACTGATACTCCAATCGAGTAGATAACCTAGAACCCTGTACAGATATAGCCCATCGCAGCTCAGTCTCCATGTGGGTTCCCTAATAAGAGAAACAGAGACTGTCTCTGACATGAACTCAATGGGTGGCTCCTTGATCACCTCCCTCTGAGGGGGAAGCAGCCTTACCAGCCCAGAGAGGAAGACTGTGCAGCCAGTCCTGATAGACCTGATAGGCTAGGTCAGATGGAAGAGTAGGAGGACCTCCACTATCACGGGACTTGGAGAGGGGAATGGAAGGAGATAAGGGAAGGAGGGTATGATTGAGAGGGAATGAGGTCTGGGGCTACAGCTGGGATACAAAGTGAATAAACTGTAATTAATATAAAATAAAAAAAATAAAATAAAAAGACAAAAAAATAAAAAGTAAAAGGACATTTGGAGGTACAGTTCAATGCTAGAGCTTTTGCCTAACCTGGGAGACACTCTAGGTTCAATTCTCCGGTATGGTTTTTAAAAAAAAAAATAAAGAAAAAAACAAAAAAAGCAGGTAATTTAAAATGTATTTCTTTAAATGGTGAAGAATACCTCATCATGTATTTCTTTTAAAACAATTTTCAATGACTTCTGCTTCCAGAAATGTTATTCAAATGTACTTTGGTCTCGCTAACATGCATGGCACACCTTAGAATCTGTATTTTCAGTAGAGAGGAAAAGAGAGAGTATACCCCATGACCTTAGGTATAAAATAATGTGATGTGATCCCTCAGCTCTCCTTTGTTTCATGGATCTCCTCTCAGAACTAAAGAAACTATCTACATAGTCACAGTTATAGGTCAAACTGTATAAACCCTAACTCTTCTTCTGGGTACTGATAAAAGATTAGGAAGGGACTTTACTGCACAGGTCTCCATCAAGCTTAATGACATGTGAGTAACATCCATATTGTGCCCCAGCATGGAAGGGTTGGGTATTTGGTTTCTTTCTGCAAATCTTCAGTTGTGGATGGTCAGAAGCTTAGAAGGATCCTGGGTCTCTCTTTCTGGTACAGCCACCAGAGACCATAGCCCCAGACAGCAGTGAAACAAAAAGACAGCTCTGACTTTCACCCTGCAAGAAAAGGGTCAGAACTCTGTCCTGCCTTCAAATGAAAACTACCTCCAGGTATCTATCAGAAGCTCACAATTGTCACAGAATAGCCACTACTAATGTATATACTCCCATTTGCACAGACACCCTCACACTCACCCATTCTCTCACATTCATATACACCTACAGGCCCACATTCACACAATGTTAAGCACACACACTCTTCAACATAAACACCCATGAGTACCCAGAATCAATACACATTCACAGTAGCACACCCTCCTACACTTCCCATGCTTCATGTAAGTGCTCACAAACACACATAGGCATACTGAAGCTTTTATCCAAAAGATTTTAGTCTATCCTTCATATGAATAATAGGTCTGGTCACTTCACTATTTTCAAAATCATTATCAATTCTTATTGTCAACTTCAAAAGAAGCTGCTATGCGGAGCTGATTTTTTCCTTGTTCTTATTCACCAGGCCTATCCTGGTTACCATAATAGAACAAAGCTTTCACATATTTGAGCCTTGCTGATTATTTTATTTCTCTGTTGCACTGAACACTTTAATTTCCCTGAAGCTGAAATAAACTTTCCTACTTTGGTGTCTTTGTTCAAACATCTGCCCAACCGCTTAAACCTCCTTAAGGAAAGTCAACACAGCTCTTGTTACTTTAATATTTACTTTCTGTTATTTCTGTTAAACAGTGTAACTAACTTCTTCTATGAGATGTATGTTTGAAGCTTTGGAAATAGAAAGAGAAATAAGTAAAATATTCTAAAATATAAAAGATCCTGATTACATTTCCATTCCATATTCTCTATATATGGAGATTTTATAAAATTTTTCTTTTTTCTTCTTTTGAAAACAATTTTTCAAAAAATATATTCTGATTATCGTATCCTTTTACTGTACTCCACCTAATTTAGCCCCATCTCACCTCCCACTTAGAGCCACTCCCTTTCTGTCTCTCTTTAAAAATCAAACACTCATCTAAGAAATAATAAAAAATAAAATAAAAGGAAAGGAAACAAGCAAGAATAGAACAAAGCAAATAAACAGAAGAAAAGTTGTCAAAAATAAATAAAAAGCACAGAAACACATATACACAGATACATGCATGTTCCCATATACAGAAATTTCATAAAGACGCAAAACCAGAAACCGAAAGGAGGAGGAAAAGGAGGAGGAGAAAACATGACTAAGCAGTGCGTTGTCTCCTCGATAGGCTCCGTTGGAGAAAACAAATTTTCATTTTTAGTGGTTATCCATTGGGAACAGCTTCTGAGTAAAGGATGAAGCACGTGTCCTCTTATCCTTTCAGCTCTAGGACTCCATGTTGTGCAGAGTAGGCCTTCTGCCTGCTGTCTCAGTCTGTGAGTTCATATGTGTG
This sequence comes from Rhombomys opimus, assembly GCA_010120015.1. Classification (NCBI taxonomy): domain Eukaryota; kingdom Metazoa; phylum Chordata; class Mammalia; order Rodentia; family Muridae; genus Rhombomys; species Rhombomys opimus. The sequence continues at coordinate 124,791 of REGO01001140.1, forward strand.
CCAGCCTTGTTATATCTAAAAGGCTTAGATTTCTTAGTGTCCTTTAACCTTTCTGGGTCCTAAATGCATTCCACCTTTTCTCCACAGAATACCCTAGGTCCACAAGGGCAGGAATTTTATGGAGACATCACCTTTATGACTGAGTGTTGCAACGTCTCTAATGACTCTATACATTGTTTGGTTGTGGGTCTCTGAGCCTGACCCAATCTACTATAGGAGTGAGCTTCTCTGAGGAAGGCTGAGCAAGACACTGTAGCAGAATGCCATTAGGGGTCTTTTAGTAGCTGTGTTCCTTAGGTGAAAACAGTAGCATTCTGTTTTGTTTTGTTTTGTTTTGTTTTGTTTTGTTTTGTTTTGTTTTGTTTTGTTTTGTTTTCTAGGTTCCTGGACTCTCTGGTTTCAGATTCATGGCCACCCAAGCAGCATTAGATAGGGGGTAAGTCTCACAGAGTGGGCATTGTATAAAATCAGACATTGGTTAGTTACTCCCCAAGATTTGTGACACAATTACACCAGTGTATCTTGCACGGAGGTTACCATTGTAGATCAAAATGTTTTAGCTGGTTGGTGTTTACCATTTGGTAGCATGTAGAGTATATTCCAGTACCATGAACACTATTCCATAGGAATTAAGATTTAATTCTCCGTGTTGAATAATTTGGATAGGTAATGTTTTCAGCAATAGGGGCCTTACCGTCAGTTTGTAGAGAAAAGGCTTGACAATAACCTGGGTTGTTTGCAGTTTCCATGGGATCACTTTGGCCAACATCTTGATTAGTTGTAATCCATTCCCAGTATTGAATATTTCATTTCTTTAAGTCACCATTTGAGGTACAGATAAGGCTCTGTCTTCCCAATATTTGGAAATTTTATTTACATCACATTCAGATATGTACACATTTAAGGAAGCTTATACGGGAATTTGGTTGTCCTATGACCCCTCAAATGGTCCATAATTATAGTTATTAGTATTTGCCCTTCTTTCCATCTTAAACCTGCCCCCTGTTTGCTTCTCCCATTTCAGTCACATCGCCCCCTCAAAAACTCATAACAATCTATTCTATTTTCTTTTTCAAGGGAGACTCATCTCTCTCTAATTTCCTTAGACTTAATCTCTGTGTTCATAGAAATTGTAGCTTGTTATCAATACTTTAAGATATAACATCCACATATAAGTAAATATATACTATATTTGTCTTTCTGGGTCTATGTTAACTCACTCAGGATAATTTTTCTAACTATGTCCATTTACCTGAAAATTTCATGATTTCCAATTTTTAGCAAGTGAGTGTACCACTGATCCATTGACAGACATATCAGCTACTTTTAATTTCTGGCTATTATAAGAACAGAGCACCTATGACAACTCTTGAGCAAGTGTTTCTGTAGTAGAATGAAGCAACATCTTTTGGGTTTATGCCCATGAGTAATATAACTGGATTCGAGCTAGACTGAGTCCCAGCTTCGTAAGGAACTGTCACATTGATTTCTATGATGGCTGTAAAAGTAAGCATTCCCACCAGCTACAAAAGAGTGCTCCCTTAGTGTATATACTCAACAGCATGAGTTGCCATTGGTTTTATTGAACTTGAGCCTTCTAAGTGTCATCAGGTAGAATCTCAAAATAGTTTTGATTTGCATTTCCCTGTTGGTTAATGATTTTGAACATTTATTTTGAGTTTTCTGTTTTGTGAATAATTTGTTTATACCATTTTCAAATGGATAATTTGTTTTCTTGTTATACAGTTTTGTTGTTGATATATATATATATATATGTATATACGTACATATATATGTATATGATAATGGCTGGCAGATGTGTAGTAAACAAATTTTCCCATTATAATAGTGTGACACTTTGTCCAAATGAGGGTGCCCTATATCATGTAGAAGCATTTAAATTTAATGAGGTCCTACTTATTAATTGTCAGCCTTAGTGCTTGTGCTAATGGTGTTTTGATCAGAAAGTCTTCTTTTGTGCCAGCGAGCTCAAGACTAGTCCCCACTTTCTATTCTGATTTTATTTTGAGGTCTTTGATCCATTTGGAGTTGAGTTTCATGAAGTGTGATAAGGAGGTATATATTTGTATTCTTCTACATATAACCATCCACTTTGATCAGCACCAGTTCTTGAAGATGCTATCACTTTTCAGTTTGTATTACTGGCTTCTTTATAAAAAGTCAGGTGTTCATAGATATGGAAACTTATGTTTAGTTCTACAGTTCAATTCCATGTATGATCATGTCGGGTTTTGTGCAAAAACCAAGCAAATATATTTAGTAGAGTTCTATCATACAACTTGAGATCAAGATGATGATACCTCCAGCAGTTCTTTTACTCTACAGGAATTTTTATTAGCTATATTGTTGCTATGTATGTTTGTGTTTGTGTGTTTGTGTACATTGCATGTTCATATGTGTATCATTGCTTGCTTTGTTTGTTTGTACATGTGTGACTGTTTAATATGAAGCTGGAAAATGACCTTGCAAAATATGTGAAGAATTTTCTTGTACTTTTGATAGGGGTTTCCTTCAATTGGTATATTACTTTTGCTAGGATAGGCATTTTTACTATATTATCTCAACTAATCCATGAGCATGTGAGATATCTTATTCAGTTACTTTCTTCCGTGTCTTAAATGTTTTAATCATACAAATTTTTAATTACTTGGTTAGAATTACACCATTTAAGTGTAATTTTACACCATTTAAGACTATTGTGAAACATATATTTTTTGAAACATGTTATTTCCCTGATTTCCATCAAAGTCTATTTGTCTTTTGTATATAGGATGGTTACTGATTTTTCCGAGTTAATTTTGTATCTTGTTATTTTTCTAAAAGTGTTTATCATCAGTAGGAATTTTTAGGGTAACAAATATATAGTGTTAAAGCAATGAAAGGAAATATACTGGTTTATTCCCTTCCTACCTGTATTCCCTTGGTGTCCTTAAGTTGTCATATTTTTCTAGTTAGGATATCAAGTATTACACTAAATAGGTATGAAAATGATAGGCAACCTTATCTTATTAATGATTTTAGTGGAAATACTTTGAGTTTTCCTCCATGTAGGTTGGTGTTGGCTACGGAATTGCTGTATATTGCCTTTATTATGTTAAGGTATTATGTTAAGGTTATGTTAAGTTGTATCCATGGTATTTCTAAGATTTATCATGAAGGGATATTTAATTTTGTCAAGGGTCATTTCTATATCTAATAAAATGGTTATGTGGGTTTTGTTTTTCAGTTTGTTTATATAGTGGACTACATTTATCAGTTTCCGTATGTAGAACCATTCCTGTACATATGGGATCAAGCTTACTTAATCATTACGAAAGATATTTTTGATGTGTTCTTGAATTCAGTTTGTTAGTATTTTATATTTTAATTAATTTATATATTTTTTATTTATTACAATTTATTATCTTAGTAACCCACTCCCTTGTCCTCTCCCAGTCATACCCTTCCTCCCTCTTCTCCTTCTATGCCCCTCCCCCGGCCTACTGATAGGGGAGGTCCTCCTCCCCTTCCATCTGGCTGTAGCCTATGAAGTCTCATCAGGACTGGCTGCAATGTCTTCCTGTCTGGCCCAGCCTGCACAAAACTTAAGTCCAAATGGATAAAATACCTCAACATAAAACCAGACACACTAAATCTGTTAGAAGAAAAAGTGGGGGAGGGCCTTGAATTCAATGCAAATCAAAATGACAATGAGATTTCACCTTGCATCCATCAGAATGGCTAAGGTCAGAAACTCAAGTGACAACACATGCTGGAGAGGATGCGGAGAAATGGAAACCCTCCTCCATTGCTGGTAGGAATGTAAACGTGTACAACCACTTTGGAAAATTAGGAATAGTGCTACCTCAAGATCCAGATATCCTACCCCTACACATGTATCCAAATAATCCTCAAGTATGTAAGTATTTCATTGAGAAATTTTGTATCTACATAGATGAAGGAAAATTGTAATTTGCTTTCTCTGTTCTGTCTTTATGGGGTTTGAATATCAGGGCAATTGTGGTATTATAAACTATATTAGGCAATGTTCCTTCCATTTCAGTTTGAGGAATATTGGTGTTAACTCGTCTTTGAAAGTGTGATAGTATTCTGTGTTAACACCATCTGTACCTGGTCTTTTTTTTTTTTTTTATTTTTTTTTTTTTTTTTTTTTTTTTTTTTTTTTTTTTTTTTTTTTTTGTTT
>REGO01001140.1:162253-198212 GCA_010120015.1 Rhombomys opimus
TGTAGTGTTCTGTGCATATCTGTTAGTTCAAATTGAACTAACATCTGCTAGTTCTGTTATTTTGCTGTTTAGTTTCAGTCTCAATGATCTGTGCATTGGTGAGAGAGGTGTGTTGGAGTCTCCATCTATTAATGTGTTGGGTTCAATATGTTATTTAAGCCTCATTAATGTTTCTTTTAAAACTGGGATTGTCCCTGCTTTGGGGGCATTTATGTTCATCTTGGTCAATTTTTCCTCTGATGAGTATCAAGTGTCCTTTCCCAACACTTTTGATTAATTTTGGTTGAAAGTCTATCTTCATAGATATTAGAATACATACTCTATCTTGCTTCTTGTGCCTGTTTGCTAGGAAAACCTTTTCCAGCTCTTTATTCTGAGGTAATGTCTATCATTATTGCTGAGGTCTGTTTCTTGTAGGCAGCAGAATGATGGAGCTTGTTTAAGCATCCATTCTGTTAGCCTGTGTCTTTTTATTGGGGAGTTGAGACTGTTGATGTTGACAGATATTAATGACCAGTGGTTGTTAATTCCTGATATTTTGATGTTGGTGGTGGTAGAGTGTGTGTGCATGCTTCCTTTCTTTTGGTTTGTAGTTGCGGGGTTATTTGTTTGCTGTGTTTTCCTGGGTGTAGCATAAACTCCTTGGGTTGGAGTTTTCTTCCTAGTATCTTCTGTAGAGCTGGATTTGTGGCTAGATACAGTATAAAATTGGTTTTGTCATGGTTTATCTTGTTTTCACCATCTGTGGTGATTGAAGTTTTTCTGGGTATAGTAGTCTATACCACAGGTTGACATCTGTGTTCTTTTAGTGTCAGCATAATGTATGTCCAGGCCCTTCTGGCTTTCACAGTCTCTGTTGAGTAGTCACGTGTAATTTTGATCGATTTGCCTTTATATATGACTCTGCCCTTTTCATTTGCAGCATGTAATATTCTTTATTCTTTACATTTAGTGTTTTGATTATTATGTGACAGAAGGATTTTCTTTCCTGGTCCAATCTATTTGCTGTTCTGTGGGGTTTTTGCATGTTTATATGCATTTCTTTCTTTCTCTCTCTCTTTTTACATTGGGGAAGTTTTCTTCTATGATTTTGATGAAAATATTTTCTGGCCCTTAGAATTTGGAATCTTCTTCTTTTATTCCTATTATTCGTAGGTTTGGTCTTTTCATATTGTCCCAGATTTTTTTTTTTTTTATGTGTGTGTGAGGACCTTTTTAGATTTAACATTTTTTTGGCTGATGTAGCAATTTCTTCAATTGTATCTTCTACAAATATGATTCTCTCTTGCATCTCCTGTATTCTGTTATTAATATTTGTGTCTGTAGTTACTGTTCTCTTCCCTAGGTTTTCCTTCTCCAGGATTGCCTCAGATTGTATTTTCTTTATTACTTCTATTTTCATTTTTTGGTCATGGACAGTTTTACTCATTTTTCTCCTATTTGGTATTATTTTTCTGTATTTCTTTAAGGGATTTATTCAATTTCTTCACCTGTTTGGTTGCATTTTTCTGTAGTTCTTTGAGGGATTTATTTTCTTCATTTAGGTCTCTATCATTTTTATAACCTAAATTTTAATATTGTTTTCTTGTATTTCTGCTGTGATAGCATCCTGAGGGCTTGCTGTAGTAGGATAGCTGAGGTTTGGTCTCTGATGTTAATAGGGCTCTGTGGTTTCAGGTAGAGCTCCTGGTCCCACATGGCTGTAGTACACTGGTTTTCCTGCTATTCCCTGAACGATGCTGGTCTCTGGGGCCTCAGATAGGGGTGGGTCCTAAAAAATGTTGCAGGACTGGGATCTGAGGTGGACATACAGGGGAAGAAGATCACAGAGGGCCCTGGACTAACCTCATCACTGTTGCTAATGGGCTATGACAGGACAGTGGATCAGGGGAGGGACTCTCACCTGCTGCTCCCTGATCCATGCTGGTCTTAAGGGCTAGAGATCTGCCTGTGTCCTGGGAGATGGTGCAGGCCCAGGGAACTGGGGTGTGGGGCAAGCAGGGGAAGTCTGTGTTATAATTCTTAAAATCTTTCACCCACCCTTCTGCATTGTTGCCTGAGCCTTAAATATGTGGCTAGACACCCATGCCATGATCAGTTGATATCTGAAGTTTGAACACTTGTGGTCTTCCATCTGTCACAAAAAGAAGCTTCTTTGATGAAGGTTGAGAACTACAATTACCTGTTGATATGAGAATAAGTATTTAGAATGCACCATCCAATTGGTGGCTGCTATAGTTATGGCTAAAATATAAGTGCCAATAATTGCAGTTTTGGAGATTTCTTGCCTTGATGGCTATTGTTGTGACATTTTGACACAACAGCTAAGTAGCAGTGTTTATTGATTCTCCCCTCCACCTTTGCTACCTTGCTTATCACCTTTTGGTACGCTTTGACATATAAAAAGCAGTTATAAGAAGAAAAATTATAATTTCTAGCACCTTTATTAATAAATGAGAGTGACTGCAAACAAATACCTTAATGATGCACCTCAATATTTAGTAAAAAGAGGAATATACTAAACAAAAAATCCATTGGATGGAAAAATAAAATCCACTGTAGAACTTAGCAAACAATCCAACAATAGGCCCAACTCATTGAATCTCTCATGCTCTTATCTTGCTGACCTTTCCTTGTATTTCAACTTTATTACCTACTTTTTTCATTTTTTCATTTTTTAAATCTAGCAATTATTTATTTAATTTATTACAGTTTATTCACTTTGTGTCCCAGCTGTAGCCCCCTCCCTCACACTCTCCCAATATAGTCCTCTCCCCTCTTCCCCTCCCATGTCCCTTCCCAAGTCCACTGAGAGGGGAGGTTCTTTTCCCCTTCCATCTGATCCTAGCCTATTAGGGCTCATCAGCACTGGCGCATTGTCTTCCTCTGTGGCCTGGTAAGGCTTCCCAACCCCCACCCCCACTTGCCTCAGGGGAAAATGATCAAAGAGCAAGCCACTGAGTTGGTCTCAGAGACAACCCCTGTATCTCTTACTAGGATACCCACTTGGACACTGAGATGCCAAGGGCTATATCTTTGCAGAGGTTCTAGGTTCGAGTATCAGTTTCAGAAAAGAACCCTGAGCCCAGGTTTTTTGGTTCTGTTGCTCTCCTTGTGGAGCTCCTGTCCCCTCCAGTTCTTTCTATCTTCCCCTTCTTTCATAAGATTCCCTGCACTCTGCCCTAAGTTTGACTACAACTCTCAGAATCTGCTGAGGCCCTCTGTGGTAGGCTCCTGTCCTATTCCCTGTTTTCTCCTTCTTCTGATTTCTATCCAGTTTCTGAATAAGGATTGAGCATGTTATCCAGGGTCTTGCTTCTTGCTTAGCTTCTTTAGGTGTACAGATTTTAGTATGATTACCCTATAAAATATGTCTAATATACACTTATAAGTGAGCATAAGCCATGTGTGTCTCTCAACTTCTGGGATACCTCACTCAGGGTGATCTTTTCCAGTTTCCACCATTTACCTGTGAATTTCATGATTTCCTTGTTTTTAATTACTGAATAGTATTTTATTGTGTAAATGTACGAGAATTTCTGTATCCATTCCTCAGTTGAGGAACATCTGGGTTGTTTCCAAATTCTGGCCATTACAAATAAAGCTGCCATGAACATGGTTGAGCAAATGTCCTTGTGTACTTGAGTATATTTTGGATATATACATAGGAGTGGTATACCTGGATCTTGAGGTAACACTGTTCCTAATTTTCTGAAAAAGTACCAGATTGTTTTCCAAAGTGGTTGTACAAGTTTACATTCACACCAGCAATGGAGGAGGGTTCCTTTGAATACCTACTCTTATCATTTTGTTTCTAACAGATAAAACAGAAGAATCTCACATTTCAACTTTTTGGAAAAATTTTGTTTTTCCTCCTCTTGAAGGACAATTGTGTCAGGTACTGTATGCTTCATTAGATTTTATTCACCTTGAATATATCATTCTATTTACTTCTGGCCTACACACTTTCTGTGGAAAAATATGCTGACAGCTTTAAGGATGTTCTGTTGTATGTGAGAAGTTCTTTCTCTCCTTTTCTTCTAAAGTCTCTCATCTTTGATTATCGTATGATCTTCTCTTATGGGCTTCAAGGTGTATTTGCTTAGACTTATCTTTGATAGAATTAACTATACAATATAGACATTATACATTATACATTATGACCTTATCTTCCCTGTCTGTTAGAAGGTTTTACTTGAAGTTTCTTTAAAGGCACTGTATGATGTTAAATATTATCTTATTGATTTACTCCATTAACTTGAATATTGGTCTGTTGATAGTGCTCCATAAATTCTTTAATAATTTTACTCAGTTTGTTAATTCCCACTTATACCTTTCTTCAATTTTGCTTAGTCTTTTTATTGATATAGTTTTCTATTAATTTTGTAGTAAATTTTTGAATTTTCTAAATATGTTTTGCATAGCTTTGATTTATGTTTATTCACTTAGATTATTTATTTTAGGAACTATTGAGAATGTCGTATAAGTGTGAATGTGTTTTCATTATATCTTTTCTACTTTTGAAATTCTTCCATTGTGACCTCTTACTCTCCTAAAATTGTTGTCATTTTCTCTACAATAACATAAGGCACGCACATATATGCACACTTCCAGTTCCATTGACAACATATAATGGGGATTTCCATAGATTCTTGCATAGTTTTCAGCACCAGGGAACTCATATTCTTTCCAATTGAGCACACCATAACCCATTGAGAAAACTGTTGATTACCTCCAAGTTATTAGTTACCAGTGGTCATATTCTTGGTGGGCTAGTCATCTTTGCAGCTCACAGGATTTATATTTGGGTAGGGCTTGATAAGTTCTCTTTCTCAAACCCTGCCACCCTTTAACATGCACAACATCTTTTAATGTTATGAGAGCTGGACATCAGAAAGTAGGCTTCCAAGTCAGTGCCAGCTGCATTTCTCCGAGACCAATGACTAAACCGCAATCCTATTCTACTACTTGAAGACAACCAACCAAGAGCAATGTCCTTTATTGTTTGGATGTCTCCTGTACTGTCCTGACCAACATATTCCTAGCATGACCCTGGAATTTTCTTTTTTATTAATTTATTTTTTAATTAATTACAATTTATTCACTTTGTATCCCTGCTGTAGCTCCTCCCTCATACCTTCCCAACTCCACCCTCAATCTCTCATCTCCTCCTTTTCCCCTCCCCCAGTCCACTGATAGGGAAGCTCCTCCTTCCCTTTCCTCTGACCCTAGCCTATCAGGTCTCATCAGGACTGGCTGCATGGTCTTCCTCTGTGGCCTGGTAAGGCTCTTCACCACTCAGGGGGAGGTGATGAAAGAGCCAGCCACTGAGTTCATGTCTGAGACAATCCCTATTCCTCTTACTAAGGGAAATCTTTTGGAGACTGAGCTGCCATGTTCTATATCTGTCCAGGGGTTTTATGTTATCTCCATGCATGGTACTTGGTTGGAGTGTCAGTCTCAAAAAAGACCTCTGGATCCAGATTTTTTGGTTCTATTTCTCTCTTTGTGGAGCTCCTGTCCCCTCCATGTCTTTCATTTCCCTCTTTCATAAAATCCCCTGTTCTCATACCAAAGTTTGGCTATGTGTCTCAGCATCTGATTGATACCCTGCTGGGTAGAGTCTTTCAGAGCTCCTCTGTGGTAGGCTCCTGTCCTGTTTCCTGTTTTCTCCCTCTTCTGATGTCCATCCCATTTGCTGCTCTGAATGAGGATTGATCCTCTACCCCAGGGTATTCTTCCTTGCTTAGCTTCTTCATGTGAACAGATTTTAGTATGTTTATCCTATATTTTATGCCTAATACCCACACATAAGTGAGTATATACTATGTGTGTCTTTCTGCTTCTGTGATTCCTCACTCAGGATAATCTTTTCTAGTTCCTGCCATTTACCTGTAGAAAGAAGATTATCTTCCTGTTTGAGGAAATAATTGACCTAACCTGAGACACACCCCATGGTAGAGAGCCAGCCTCTAACATTACTAATGATGTTCTGCTCTGCTTGTAGACAGGAGCCTAACTTGACTGTCTTCTGGGAGGCTCCAGCTAGAAGCAAATTGAGACAATTGCTGGGGCTTGGAGCCAGGCATGGGGTGGAGCTCTTTTCGCCCTGTGGAAGTGTTAGGGGTAAAGATGGAAGGTCCTGGAGGGGACCAGAAACTCACAAGAGGACCAACGGAGACAACTAACCCAGTCCCATAGGGATTTACCAAGACTGGGACTTCAGCAAAAGAGCATGCCTGCTCTGGATATAGACTTCCTGAACATATGTGGCCGATGAATGTTTTTATCTTAATATGGGCACCTAGAGAGTAAAGCGTGAGGGTATTTCTATTACCTGCTTTTGGATCACTCCCATCTGGCAGCGCTGCATTGCTTGGCCTCAGGGAATGATGTTGTGCTCAGTCCTGATGTGACTTGATATGCTGAGGAGTATTGATATGGAGGGAGGGGAGCTCACCTTTTGTGCGAGGAAAGGGAAAGGAGAAAGGAAAATGAAAGGAATGGGGAACTGGAAGGAGAGGAGAGATGGGGTCATCCTTGGGACATAAATTGCATAAACTGAAATTTTTAAAATGCCATAAATATAAAAAATTAGTCAAATATATAAATATATATGTAACTTGTGAAAATATATTACATAAGTTGGATATATAGGCATGTATATAAATTATTTTGAAGAAAATATTAGTTTTCTCTATTAATTTGGCAGATATAATTATATTTTAATCCATTCTTTCAACTTCTCATTGCTTTATTGTCTTTCTTCTCCTCAGTTAAGTCTACTCCTTCATTTTTCTTCTTCGCACATTTATTTCACCCATGTTCTCTTATCTCCCATTTATTAGGTCTTCCTCCCCACTACCTCAGTGTTCTTTCCTACTTAGCTGGCTTCGGCAATTTTGCATCCACATAGTGAAGAGAGCCATTGGTGTTTACCTTTCTGGCTCTGGGTTATTTCACACAGTATAGTAATTTTCAGTTCCATTCATTTACTTGCAAATTGCATAATTTAATTTTTCTTTGCAGCTGTACAGAATTCCCTTGTATATTTGTACCAGATTTTCATTATCATTAATCAGCTGATGAACATCTAGGTTGACTCCATTTCCTAGTTATTGGAATACAGTGATAATGATGCAATTGACATAGCCAAGAAAGTTTCTCTGTAGGAGTAGATGGAGTCCTTTGTGGATATGCCTGGGAGTGGTGATACGGTAGATCTACATTTTGGTTTCTGGAGAATTTCCACACTGATTTCTGTAGTGGTAAATGGATGGAAATGAAAATCATTACACTTAATGACATAACCCAAACTCTAAAAAGAGAAACATCACATGTTCTCTCTGATAGGTCGGTCCTAGCTTTAAACTCAGAGGGTTTGCAGAAGCCAGAAACCTCTAAAAAAGGGCTTAGAATGTAATACACACACACACACACACACACACACACACACACACACACACACCTTATATAACTGGGTGTAGTGGTACATGCCTTTAATCCCAGCACTCCAGGAGACAGAGGCAGAAGGATTACAGTGGGTTCAAGGCCAGCCTGGCCTACAAAGTGAGTCCAGGAAAGCCAAGGTTACACAGAGAAACCCTCTCTTGAAAAAAGCAAAGCAAAACAAACAAACAAACAAACAAACAAAAAAAGAGAATGATAATGGTGATGGAAATGCTTAAACAGTGAGGTGTGCAGAGAAAATGGTAAAAAAATAGTGTTAACCAAATGGACATAAGAAGTAACATATTTTATTGGTTATTCAAATTAAAATATATCATATATATTTGATTAGAACTCTATTTAAAATACTTAAATTTTATATATATAACACATTTCGTTATTTGTTTATTTTAAGAGTCAGAGCTTCTAAGGCTTGGCAAGCCTGCTCCAAGAAGTCATGGCTTATTAAAGAAAAATCCCCATGCCATGTGTGGGATGTTTTCTTCTGGGTTGTTGTCCAGGGAGGCCTCCAGGAACCTTCTAATCAATATCATCTCTTGTGTTCCTCTTGGCTGCTAACCAGAACTAGATGATAGGATCCTATCAGAGGAGACATCACACACCTTATAAGTTGCAGAGAACCAAAGTGGAACTGAGCTGGAAGCTTCCTCCCAGGTGGCTGTTTTTCACAATGTCAGAGGTGCTGTGCAGGCTTCTGGAAAAGAAAAGGCATCAGCAATCTCACACACCTGTAAACTCTATGAACTATATCAGTACAGCAGGCAAAATGTGCCCAACTCTGTAACAGTTTCGTAACTCCCACACTGGGTCTTTTAAGAAGGTAATCTCCTGCCTTTTGGTTAGACTTGAGGCCTTCTCCACAAGAGAAGAATCCATTTCTGGAACTGTAAATTCTAGCAAACCTTATGTTTGGTGAAGTAACAGACATTAGGCAGGAAGCTATTAACACTGAGTTTAATTGAGATAGGGTCAACCTACCTTTTATTATGAATGCTTATATCCATAGATAGCTACGTATGTCTGCCTCAATCAGAGAAGCCCCTCTGTGCTATGAAAGACTGTGAATGTAGAGACAAATAACCATACAATATGTTGAGAATAAGTGAACACTGAGTATCTAGACATGAAGGAGATATTTATACCACCCCTAAAGTTCATGTAACATTGAGAAAGATTAGTTAGAAAGAAAGTAGGAGTCAATAAGTAGGAAGAAGGGGTTCAAGAGCCATCTTCTAGGCATGACGCAGCAATTCATTTTTTTCATTTTTAATTTTTTATATTAATTACAGGTTATATTAATTACAGGTTTGTATCCCAGCTGTAGGCTCTCCCTCCCTCCCTCCCACCCTTCCTCATGATGGAAAGGTCCTCCTCCCCTTTCATCTGACCCTAGCTTATCAGGTCTCATCAGGACGGGCTGCAATGTCCTCCTCTGTGGCCTAGCAAAGCTGTTCCTCCCTTGGTGTGTGTGGAGGGGTAGGGTCAAAGAACCCACCACTGAGTTCATGTCAGAGACAGTTCTTGTTCTCCTTACTAGGCAACCCACTTGGACACTGAGCTGCCATGGGCTAGGTCAGAGCAGGGGATCTAGGTTATATCCATGCATGGTCCCTTGTTGGAGAATCAGTCTCAGAAAAGACCCCTGTGCCCAAATATATTTGGTCCTTGTGGAGCTCCTATCCTCTCCAGGTCTTACTAACTCCCCCTTCTTTCATATGATTCCCGGCACTCTGCCCAAGGTTTGGTTATGAGTCTCAGCATCTGCTTTGATACACTATGATGCAACAATTCTGATCATGAATGAATTGCAAAAATGTTTGCCTGCCTTGAATCTACACAAAAATGGATCTGTCAACAGCTAACTATGAATTAGGAAGAGTCTGAAGAGGCCCCGATTTCCCCACTGATGTAGTTGCCACTATAGATACTAGATTCTGAGAAATATAATGTCACTAATATCAGTTGTATATTGACTACTGAGCCTACCTGATTTCATTGAATGTTTCAAATGGAGAGTCTGACAGATGGCCCTGGTTAAACTCAGAGAATTTCAAAGCAAAACAAAAACACATGAATATGGAAAAGGGACTTTTAGGGAGTATAGGGATTTGATAAATGCAGGAAGCAGATACTGGAAGAGGTCAGGTTATGAATATTGAAAACTCATTGCATATGTGTATGCAAATGTCAATGAACAAATTTAATTTAAAACAAGGAAACAAACAAAGTTTACATACAGAGAACAAATTCCTTAACTTTAAACATGTTGTACAGGTCCCCAAAAGGTGAAAAATTCTGGCTGGTTCATTCATCTCTATGGGGCAATGGGTAGGGCTGTCGAAGGTGTGATTGATGTGAAGAGGAAAGGGTAGGACAATGGGGTAATTGACATATTGAAAATCTAAGAAAAGATTATTGATGTCTCTGGCAATGTTGCACAGGCAATTCTTTCCTGTTGCTGTCTACAAAACTTTTGTATTTTCAGACACTGAGTTTTCAAAGGCAACTAATGAAGTAGGATACAAGTCCCTGAAAAAAAAGGACATTTTGTAAGTTTTAAAAACTTATGTATTTGTAAGTATATTCTACTAGATATACTTTTTTTATTTTTTTACATATTCTTTTTTAATTTTTTTACTATTAATTACACTTTATTCATTTTGTATTCCCCCATAAGCCCCTCCCTCCTCCCCTCCCGAACCCACCCTCCCTCCCCCTTCCTCATGCATGCCCCTCCCCAAGTCCACTGATAGGGGAGGTACTCTTCTCCTTCCTTCTGGTCTTAGTCTATCAGATCACTAAAGGAGTTGTCATTGTCATCTTCTGTGACCTAGTAAGACTGCTCCGCACTCAGGGGGAGCTGATCAAAGAGCAGGCCAATCAGATTATGTCAGAGGCAGTCCCTCTTCCCTTTACTATGTAACCCACTTGGACACTGAACTATCATATGCTACATCTGTGCAGGGGTTCTAGGTTATCTCCACGAATAGTCCTTGGTTGGAGTATGAGTCTCTGGAAAGTTCCCTGTGTTCAAGTTTTCTGGTTCTGTTGTTCTCCTTGTGTGGTTCCCATCCTCTCCAGCTCTTACTATTTCCCACTTTTTACATAAGATTCTATTCACTCTGCCCAACAGTTGTCCATAAGTCTCAGCGTCTGCTTTGATAGTCTGCAGGGCAGAGCCTTTCAGAGGCCCTCTGTGGCAGGTTCCTAGGTTGTTTCCTGTTTTCTTCTTCTTTTGATGTCAAGCCTCTTTGCCTTTCAGTATGCGGACTGAGCTTTTTAGTCAGGGTCCTCTCTCTTGCTTAGTTTCTTTAGATGTACAGTTTTTAGTAGGTGTATACTATGTTATGTCTATATGAGTGAAACAGAATGGTGGATCAATGGAAGCAAACAGAGGACCCAGAGATAAACCCACACACTTATGGACACCTGATCTTTGACAAAGATGCCAAAACCATACAATGGAGAAAAGACAGAATCTTCAACAAATGGTGCTGGTCCAACTGGATGTCTACATGTAAAAAAATGAAAATAGATCCATTCTTATCATGCTGCACAAAACTAAAGTCCAAGTGGATCAAAGACCTCAACATAAAACCAGACACATTAAATTGGTTAGGAAAAAAAGTGGGGAATACCCTTGAATTCATTGTCACAGGAGACAACTTCCTGCACAGAACACCAGCAGCACAGGCTCTAAGATCAACAATCAATAAATGGGACCTCATAAAATTGAAAAGCTTCTGTAAATCAAAGAATATTGTCATCAAAACAAAACGACTGCCTACAGATTGGGAAAGAATCTTCCCCAACCCTCTATCTGATAGAGGACTTATTAGTCCTTATATATATATATATCCAGTATATACAAAGAACGAAAGAAGCTGAAAAGCAGCAAACCAAGTAATCCAATTAAAAAAATGTGGAACAGAGCTAAACAGAGAATTCTCTGGGGAGGAACATCGAATGGCAGAGAAATACTTAAAAAAATGCTCAACCTCATTGGCCATTAGAGAAATGCAAATCAAAACAACCCTGTGATTTCACCTTACACCCATCAAAATGGCTAAGATCAAAAAGTCAAGTGACAACACATGCTGGAGAGGATGTGGAGAAAGGGGAACCCTCCTCCACTGCTGGTGGGAATGTAAACTTGTACAACCACTCTGGAAATCAGTCTGGCACTTTCTCAGACAACTAGGAATAGCGCTTCCTCAAGATCCAGCCATACCACTCCTGGGCATATATCCAAAAGAGGCTCAAGTACACAAAAAGGACATTTGCTCAACCATGTTTGTATCAGCTTCATTTGTAATAGCCAGAAGCTGGAAACAGCCCAGATGCCCCTCAACTGAAGAATGGATGCAGAAATTGTGGTACATCTACACAATGGAGTATTGCTCAGCAATGAAAAATAAGGAAATCATGAAATTTGTAGGTAAATGGTGGGACCTGGAAAGGATCATCCTGAGTGAGCTGTCCCAGAAGCAGAAAGACACACATGGTGTATATTCACTAGATACACTTTTAATGCATGTCTTATTACATTTTTTATATTTGTCATGTATGTATTAATACCTAAATATATCTAACCTGTGTCAAAAATACTTCATTTCTGGAGATTTATGATATTTGTTAAGTTTTCTTTCATAAAATAACATTGCAATGACTGAATTTTTTAAAAGTGGGATAAATGATGTATGAAGTTCTCACAATCTTCAGATCTCTTAGACTGCTGCCAGAATGCCTTCAGAAATGTTCATTCCAACTTACACTATTCTTTAAAATTTTGAAAGACTATGTCTTCAGCAGTCTTTATATCATAAATGTAAATAAATGTTGATAAAATGTTTTCATTTTACTAATTGAATAGGTTTAATATAACCTGCTGTATTCAATTTTACATGTTTGATTACTAGCTTTTTTAAACATGTTTCTACTTAATTGAATAGAATTACACTTCTTTTCCAAATGCTTCATAGATTATTTATTATTAATTTTATATTAATTATTCATTATGAAGTATACTAGGAAGATACTCACATGTCATAAATTAGTATTTACTTTCAAATTTCTTCTTACACATTTATTTATTTAAAACTTTATTCTGTTTGGTTTTGCTTTGGTTTGTGTATGTTTGCCACTATTTTCTGCATAGAATTAATTATATGGTATAACCCAAAGGCAGTAGAGTCCAAAGACAAATTAATTGAGCCTATTTGTGCTAGAGGAAACAAACTAAAAGGGATGGTAGGAATATCCCCCAGCATCATTTACTGGTGAGGATGCAGAAAAGTGACATGTTAGAAGCTCTGAAATGGCCATATACCTAAACATTTCAAGAGACATTTGATGTGGTTGTTCATAGGGGATTTCCATAGAAATTCTAGGCATTGAATGCCAACTCTTTATTATTTTTAATACTGGGATAAAGGAAGCACATCTGAAGATATGGCAGGTAGGAGGAAAAACAAATGGAAGATGGTTATCCTTGGTGTGATTGAAGCCATCACTTCTAACTTTGCCTGCCACTTTACTGGATTACTTTTAACTGAAAAGCTAATACATTTTAACAGCTTTTTCTGTAATGCTCAAAATAATCTGAGTGTTAGCCCATGTTTGTATATCCATCAATTCATGGATATTTGGTTTGTTCACATTTTAGCTATTATAAATGTTGTTCAAGCTATTAACTTGAGTACAAATATATATTTTTAAATAAAATAATGTATGCACTTAGAAACCTTTAAAGTTTGTCATGATAATGAACAGTTTTTTCAAATATAGTCCTTTTAACTCATACAATTTATATAGTATATGCAGACATAACTGTTCTACTGAATCTATAGGAGAAACAAAGTAGTATTTGATGAAGTAAAGGAAAGCACTATTGAAATGTTATTAATGCATGAAATATTTTATACTGTAGAACCTGCATTTGCAAGCAAATGAAGGTGACATGCTGTGAATTATTATACTAATAGCATATGACTAAATAAGGTGATGAAATGGTGATATTACCTCTGCAATGAGATTTCCAAAATCTATTGCCCTGTTCTAATCAAGAGTATATAAGTGAAGCCCGAGTTGGAGGATTTTCTACAGCATATCTCATTAAGGCTTTTCAGTGTGCTGAGGTCCAGAGACATCTCCTTAAGACTGGTATTCTATAAGACAGGAGAGAAGAATAAATGGATATTTATGATCTGGAAGGATCACAGAACAGGGAATTTCAGCAGGGGACTACTCCTTAAAAACTGATAGGGTCAGAGATGGCTCAGTAGGTAAAGGCACTTACTGCTGAGAGTAATAACTGAGTCAATGCCCAGAGAACTGACTTCATGAATTGTTCTCTGACCTTCATATATACACACACTATGGTACGTACTCTCATGCACATAAAGAAAGGAAATTGTTGGACTACAGCAAAATGATTTATTGTCAACAAAACCAGGCAATTAAATAATTAGAAAATAAGCTGATCGGTAAAATCGTTTCAATTACAAATAATCGTTAACTAACGTGCTTCCAAATTTCATGTAAGTTCTATCATTTTGTTTTGTTCATATGTGCAAGGCTCTTGTTATGCTAGAGAGACTGGATAGCCTGCAGGTTCTGGTCCTCTCACCACAGTCTCCTGTTGACCTGTCCCACAGGTCTGTCAATGGAGATCCTGAATGGGGGAATGGGAATGAAAAAGAGGGACAAGGGTGCGAGAAATGAAAACCAAGACAGTATATCTGATCAAAGTCTCTGTTTATTCGAGTTTTCCATACAACTATATAGGCAGAAGCAGAAGGAATGTAATTGCCTTTGGTAGGGTTACTAAGTGACTAGAAATTACAGGATGGCCCACCAAGATGTGCTAATAATGGTAACTTGGAAAGTTCCTCAGAAGAGTTACTTAGGAAGCCCTGAGGGAGAGGAGGATTTAAGGTATTTCAGGAAGATGATTTTATCGAAAGCCCCAGGTCAGCCAGGAATGCACTATTGTATCCGGGCAATAGTCCGATCAAGTCAGGTGCCAAAATTTAGGGGACAGCAAGGTGCCAGAAGGCCCCTGACATCCTGGGTAGTACCACCAGCCACATTGTAACTGTGACATGGATTGCTGAATGTCATTAAGGCACAATATAAGATGGTGGGCCCATGAAAACAAAAGGCTCAGAACAAACGGTCTATAAAAAGAAATTGGCACCTTTCTTCAGTCTCAGGTCACATAAGAGAAACAAAAAATGACTGATATTTTAAGAGTCTGATAAATTACACAAAAGAGTTTTCACTTAATTTTTATGTAATATAGTCATTCTTCTATTATTCCTATTACAGATTAAGAAACTGAGGAGATTCTAAGTACTACGAGGTGACATAATTAGCCCAAGCACTGTAGCACAAAACTTTCTTTAAATTAATATAGAGCTACTCCTAATAAAATAGGTGCTTCTCCCAAGTGTTAAATTTAGTTACACTGTTGTCTGTGAGATCAGCTCACACTATTATAACTGTCATTTCTGAGCAGCACAAAGTGTACAATTCGGATAAGGAGACGACATACATTCCAATAAACTAATAACCTCGGTTTTGTGGAAGAAGGGTGTAAAGGCATCTCTGTGCTGAGGATGAAAGGTCACTTTCATTCTTGTGCTTCAAATCAGAATTCTCTAGGTCTGAGCTTCAAACTGAAATAATTCTTTCTACATGCCTATGTTAGAAAGGCTTATCCTTTTCTTTATCTTGTCAATTAGACTCGCATGTGTGATTTCAAGGTAAATAGAGATCAACCACTGTGGTATGTGGAATGCCAATATGAAGTATAAATTATAAAGTAAATGTGTGTGCCATTTTATTTTTCTAAAACAAAGCAGAACCCCCCCTCCCTTGTATTTTGGTTAACAATCATAAGAGTGCACAGTACCGAAGTCATATCTTTGTCCACCTTAGCAGCCAAAGTGCATCCCCTCAGCAGGTTCTCTGATTGATTGTGTAGAGATTGCTTAAGACAGCCAAAAGAACAAATTTGGTCAAGTAAAATCAGTTTAATTGCCATCAAGTCTGACAGGAACGTATGAGAAAGCAGTAAGAAGAGCTGAGTTCCAATGCTTCTTTTCATGTTTTGGTGGAAAAAAAAATGCGATGTTGGTTTCACTACAAAGATTAGTGGCAGCTACATTGATCTGTTGACAAAACAGTAGCTTAAAAAGTAACATACTATTATAATTATATGAAACGATATAATATTTACAGTTTTTGTGTGCTTGTTTGTTGTCTTTCCGTTGTTTTTCTTGGCTTTGAAGGCTGTCATGTGTTCATACTTAACAATAAATCTGGGAGATCTAAGCTGCAGGCTCCTTGTGCTGTTCCAACAACACCTGAAACAATAGCAGCTTTTTCTCCACAGCATTCAGGTATTCTCCTGATTGTGATGGTAATGAGGTTAGCCCTGAGTTCTTTTCACAGCAACTCCTCATTGCTAACACTAAAGTATACACAATTCCTAAGCATTATTAAATATTCGTCCTTCAAACTGTTACCCTGTTTTCACTTTACCAGCAGTTTGTATTTCTTGGCATTCTTCCTTGTATAGCTGTTAATGGAGGGTAACTGTTCTCACAATTAAAAACAATATTTTTCTGCATGCACTTGAGTGTTCTATATTTCATTTAGTAAAATGCATGCTTTTTTCTATTCATTTTAGAAACATTGTTTTCTCAAGCTACATTTTTCTTACCCAATAGAGGCTACATTCTATATTTTTATAATTATTAATTTGTGTACATAATTATTGTATAAATAAATTATGGAGTAACTTAAATAATTTTAATCCCTAAATAGATAATACATAAAGAAGAAAAAATAAACATTTGACCAGTATAAGTATTTTAAAATAACCTTTCTCTTTTTAATAAAATTTTAAAATGAGTTTAAAGAAATGCAGATATTTTTATTTTTTTATTTTTTACATTAATTACAGTTTCTTTGGATACAGGATACTTTGTATCCCAGCTTTAGCCCCCTCCCTCGTTCCCTCCCATTCCCACCCCTCCTTTCATCTCCTCCCTGACCCTCTCTAAGTCTGCTGATAGTGGAGGTCCTCCTCCCCTTCCTTCTGACCCTAGCTTATCAGGTATCACCAGGACTGGCTGCAATGTCCTCCTCTGTGTCCTAGCTAGGCTGCTCCTCCTACTGGCGTGGGGGTGAGGGAAGTCAAAGAGCCAGCCATTGAGTTCATGTTAGAAACAGTCCCTGTTCCCCTTACTAGAGAAACCGACTTGGATATTGAGCTGCCATGGGGTTCTAAGTTATATCCATGCATGGTCCTTGGTTGGAGAATCAGTCTCAGACAAGCCCCTGTGCCTAGATATATTTAGTCTTTGTGGAGCTCCTGTCCATTCCAGGTCTTACTAACTCCCTCTTCTTTTATATGATTCTCTGTACTCTGCCCAAAGTTTGGCAATTAGTCTCAGCATCTGCTTTGATACATGGCTAGGTAGAGTCTTTCAGATATTAATTCATTTGCCAGTAAAATATCCTTTAATTATTGTCTATAAAATAAAACACATATTGAAGCATCTGACCTTAAAGTGAAGTAACTTATATTAATTGTATCTTTTAATTTTAAATTTTAACTCCAATAATTGTTATAAATAATAATTTATACATACACATTTATACCATTAGAAATTTTGTATTTAGCTAGCTTCCTTTTTAATCTGGGAAAATCATAGAAATGAATCATCTAAAATTTTTATGGATGATCTGATTCCTGCATTAAGTCCCACTTTTTTCTTTATGCCATTTTAGTCTTTACCAATAGAAGAGATATGTATCAACACATAATTACAAACTAATTATTTTCCTTTGTAACACACCATGTGTTTTGAAGATTTTTAGAATGTGATCAATGCATATTAACTTTGTGTTCAGGAAACCCAACAGGTTAAATTTTATTCTTTAGTAAGATAATAAATGAAATATATTCAGTGAGTAGAGATGAAATATTCAAACAAATTTGTTCCAATGATTTGTTTTTAAGATATATATATATATATATATATATATATATATGTATGTATATATATATATTTATGCTTTTTACACATATAACAAAGTGAACATTTGGATGTATAATGAACATATGTGAAAACATATGGATATATGTATGTACAATTAGAAAGCTCCAAAAGAGCTATAGAAGGCAGACACAAGAAAAGCCACCTTCATGACCATGTAGAAATTCTAACCTTAGTCTAACATCTTACGTAAATCCAACATCTTGAATGAGTGTTTTTCTGGATGATGGCTTCTACTTTGCCATCGTTCCTAGTTTTGTACTTTCACTTCCATTTTTCTTTAGTGAGAGATCTTAATATATCAGATTATCCACTCCCATAGCTGTAGCTCACAGAGGAGTACAATGAAAACTTGAAGTAATTTACTGGTCACACAAGGTTTAGTGGACTTCCCAAGAGTTAGAAAAAAAGATGAATGAAGTTAGGAGGAAAGACTCTCTCTGGATGTTCATCACCTGATAATAAAACTGCACATAAAGCAGAATTGCCTTCAACTACAAAAGAAAAACAACCTGAAATTATGCATTTTACATGGATGGGTAAAACTGAAAATAATATTACATTGGATGAGGTAAAGCAGTCTTGGAAATGCAAATATTACATGTTCTATTTCTTGTAGTGCTCTTCTACTTTATATACATGCATTCATGTAGGAGTGTGTGTATAGTGTATGGTATACACTATAATATATAGTGTATGAAAAGAAAGAGGTCCATGAGGCAGAAAAAAGAAGCCTTGAGAATAAAGGAGGGAGAGTAGTGGAATGCATGTGGTAATAAATTAGAAGGGGACATGCTGGTGATAGGAAGACTGAACATGGTCAGGAGACAAGAAGGGCACAGGGAGAGGTTCTCCCTAAACCAAGAATGTATGAAAGTGTAATAAGCATTTCCGATACTTTATAAACAAATTAAAGTTTCAGATAAGATAAGTGAGTTTCAACAGAAGTGCTTCATGTAGATTTATAAAGCTCTCCTAACAGCCAGGGGGTATTAAATGGAAGTACTAATGACATGGGTGGGACATATTCCTGTCATCTGTTGGAATACATTCAGGATAGTGCCTGGTTTAATTACCAACTAGAACAATATAATAATATTCTGTTGCTGAAAATACCACATGCTTTGGTGTGAGGGCATAGAAATATCAAGCTGGAGCTAAAAGCTGGAAGCCCCTTCCACATGGAGTACTCCTCAATGAGCCCAAACGTGTTTGCGCACTGCTGAAAGAAAGTTGTCATAAGCTTTTGTACCCAGTTTTATACCCTGTGTACTATTTTACAGCCTTCTATGCAAAGTGTACGAAAGTGTGTGATCATTGCATATTAGGTATGTGGATATGCAGACACTTTTTTACTAGTTTGAGGCATTGTGCACAAAAAGGAACTCATGCATGTTTCCTGTGAATCTGATCAAAAGCTTGTGATTTGAGAGGTCACAGAACCCAGTGGAAAAGCTACAATCAAACTGCTGTTCTTTGCTAACAAATTGCCTTTTAAACATCTTAGTTTATGCTGTCAGCCTGATTTTTGCACTGGCCATTACAGAGACATTAATTGGACAAAGTGCTGAAAATAACTGGCTGTTGAAAGAGGAGCCCTAAATTTCACATCTAAATCATCCATTCTAAGACCCAGGAAAACACTGGAGAAGAGGAGGATAATGTGAGAGCACTCTTGAGCTAATAGCAGCTGTGATTACCTCCATAAGAGCTGCACAATGGTGGGTCACCAACACTCTGTCATATAAAGGAGAGGGTCTCATGGCTCCAAAACATACTGAGGCAAGGCAATGAAGGAAGGCAGTGTTTGAAGAAAGATATTTTCTTCAGAATCACAGCTACGTACCCATACTACTGCATGTAAACCCTCGGCCATGCTTCTTTTAGCAAACCTAATTAACTTACAAGATTCGTGAAAAGTAGAGAAAGGTGAAAAGAGAGAGAGAGAAAAAGAAAATATGACACTTACAACATAGGAGAGGAACTGGTTGAAATACTCTGGAGATTAGCAAAAAAGAGGGGTGCAAAAGTGTTATGAATATGACTAAAATTCATTTTATACATGCTTGAAAATGTCATAATTAAAATCATTAGTTATAATTTGTGTTAAGAGAAAAACTAAATAAAATCTAATAAAACAACCATAAAATGTTCTCAAAGGAAAACAGTGATCTAAAAGTAACTGCTTATCTGACTCAAATGTAATATAACATTCCTTGTAAACATGTAAATGACAATCTGCCACTAAATTGAGTAGTAAGTCTCCACTATGGCCCCTCCCAAAAGTTTCTTTGTGTCACTCAGAAAGGCTTGATAATAATTATCCTAAAATTCAGTTTCAATAAGTGTTCCTCAAATGTTTGATCCTTTCTACCTTTTGAAAAATGAGAACAATTTCGGTATAAACAACCTGCTTTAATTATGTTTGGATGAATAAATGTTGTTCTACAAAACCAAAGTTAAAAATTCCATCAATGAAAATTCAACACCATTGGGCTCAATTCTCCACTCTTATGGTCAAGTTTAATTCTTTAAAGAAGGTTGAGGCGAACATGAAAAGACTCAATTTACCAGCAGAGTTGGAAGAGAGTCTAAAAACCAACTAGACAGAAATTAAACCAAAGGTTCTTTCATATCTGTCTAGTAGAACAGCTTCCCCTCTCACATATTCAAATCATACAATGATGCAGAAATTTTGTGAACCTAATTCTGTTTTATGGACACAGGTGATATTTATACATTTTAGATTTTGCTCTTCTCAGTGGCTGTCTGCTCGGTCTGATATTAATGGCCAAAAATGCCACACAGTTTACCATCTCATTGAATCCCATTAAGCCCATAAGAATGTATTTATGCCTTCAGTTTTGGGATTATGGATTAAATGAGACAAGGCAGTAAACTACTTAGGAATGTTGTGAAGGTGCTGGCTATATGTAAATCAATAGCTACTACATTTATCATTACGCATCTGTTGTTGGTATAATGCTCTTTTGGAATGTATACACCTTACCCTTGTTCATTCAAATGCTGATTTAACTCCCCCACTATCTGGTTTCAATCTGGACATTGCATTGTGATACTTATTCTAAGCATCACCTGTCTCACCTTTGTGTAAACATGCCACCATTTGTTCTCTGAATTGTCAATTAAAACAACCAACCACAGTGTTGAACAATGGAGAAGATAGGGTGGGACATCCTGGCTCAGAATGGAAGGAGAGGAAGGAAGCAGGAGGAAAGGAAGGAGTAAGAGGGATAAGAGGAGCAGGAGCTGGGAGAGGAGAAGCTAGAGGAGAGGTCTTGGAATGACATGGAGAAATGAACGGGGCTTAAGATATCACTACAAGCAAATATAATGGGTGAATCTGGATGGTAGGAACTATGAGGGCTTGGAGGTTTAAGATGGACTAACTATTGCCCAGCATTGTGTTCTAGGTTAATTAAATAAATCACAGTCTCTGTGTGGTGATACAGCTGTTTAGGATTAACCACAGCTTTACTAAAAGATATATCAATAGTAAATATTAATAGCCAAATACAACAATATGTCTTAGCAATATTTTCATCTCACCATGTAAGATTCCATAAGAAAACCAAGTTACAAAACAGTGGGTTTCATACTTGGGCAATTTCTGCTTCAGTTTTATTCATAACTGTGCACTGGGCTAGTTTCCAGATCCATGCTTCTTAGTATTAGGGAATCTTTTATAGTCACAAGTCAGATTTATGAAATAAAGAACTCCTGGACAAAAAGAAAGGAATGGTGCATGCTTCAAACCGCCCCCCCCATCTTGCTCATCACGTGTCTTTGACACATGTGAAAAGAAAGACATTCCCACTTAACTTCTGAAATCTTACTTCTACTTCTCACTGGTTAAAATGGAGCATATATGCTCTACTAGCAAAAAAAAAAAAATCTTTTAGAAAGCTCTTTTCTGGGATGATAAAGAACTTGCCCCACTGTATCCTTGAGTCAAAAAACAAACAAACAAACAAACAACAACAACAAAAAAACAGGTTCTACTAGCTTTACCGTGCAACAGTATTTGAAGATAAGCATCAATATGTTACACATATCTTCCCAGATCCCTCATCCTGTGACCTCTTCCTTCTTCTTTCCAATACTTTCAACTTAAGTCATGAATGCTTGTGTCACTTAGAATGCCTGTTTTTGCTTGTTTCTACTGTTTAAAACATTTTAACACATACTGTAAGCTCAATTTTTAAGGAAGCCAGGTGTCAGTTGATATTTATGAACTGATGGCATGGCCAGGAATATGTCCCTTCAGTGTACAAAGGTTTCAGGTTGAGAAAAATGCCTCATAGTGAAAAACTCTTCGCTAATGAATTGGGTAAACTTGCAGCAAGTGTAAAGGATCTGGAATTAAAATTCATCATGTGTTTGACTCAGGTTGAGTTGGGAACCATCAATATTCTCTTTAAACAAAAGAGCAAAAACTAAATTATGCATAATAAAATGCTTATTTTCATGATGTTTCAAAGTCAGATTTATTTAGAAACAAAGCCCTTACATGTCTATTTTGTTTACTATTTTAACACATAGTGGGGGTCAATAAGACTTACTGATATGGAATTATTTTCTTCTAGTCCAAGATGGCAGCAACCAGGATGCACATTATCTGAAGGGCACAGGATCCAAAATTCTGCAATTGGTGAGTGGAGGGGCAGCTGAAACCAGAACATCAACATTGAGGCTTCCCTAGTGAGAGGAGACAACCCATGAGCTGGGACAGTAAGGATCCAGGTTACCCAGAGATGGCTCTGAGGACTAAGAGTGGTGAATATTCAACCCCCTGCACTTCCCCTTGCCCCAAGCATGGGCCTCCCTGCTGGGCAGAGGTGGGAGTGGTTACACCAAGCACAAGGTGACTGAGATGGCAGAGGCCACTGGGCCTCCTAGCTCTGCTGCTGCTGCTGCTGCTGCTGCTGCTGCTGCTGCTGCTGCTGCTGCTGCTGCTGCTTCGGGACAGCAGGGACCCCAAGCAGGACAGAGCAACAGAGGCCACTGCTCCAAGCAGTACCCTCTGCATGCTCAGTGACTGCGATGACAGAGGTGGCTGCCCCAAACAGGAAACTATGCTTGGTGCCTGAAACAACAGAGGTGGCTACTCCAAGTATGACTCTATGACTCTTCCTGCCTGGTGGCCAAACTGTGGACACCACTGAGTTGATGCATCTCCTACACTGCCATTTAAGCCTGTGAGCAGAAATCTGGGAGTAGAGAACAGGGAGAACCCCTGTGCTTTCTAATTAGGCCTGTGAGCAAGTGAGTGAGCCTTCAAGTGAGTGAATGCAGATCCCCAGATCCAGGGTCCCTCTACACTAGCACCCAGACATCAGATTCCTCCCACCAACACCCCTCACTGTGAGCAACATAGGAATCCTTGGGGCAGCATTTTCAATGTTGAAGCTCCAGTTTTTTCGGTCTACCAGTGGAGTCCAAGCAAGCAATTCCTGGAATCCCATTGATTGTTGATCTTAGAGCCTGTGCATTTGCTGTTCTGTTCAGGAAATTGCCTCCTGTGCCAATGAGTTCAAGACTCTTCCCCACATTTTCTTCTAACATGTTTAGTGTGTCTGGTTTTATGTTGTAGTCTTTGGTCCACTTGGACTTTTGGCATCATTCTTGAGAAAATATATTTTATTTATTCTTTGAGAATTTCAGACATGTATACAATGTTTATTGAGCCAATCTAACTTACCCTTTCACTTTTTCTAACCAGCTTCGATAAGATACCACCAAATCTCTGTCTCTGTCTCTGACTCTCTTTCAACTTTATGATCTATTTGTTTTGAAACACTCAGTTAATTGAGAACTGCCAGCTTGTCCATTTTTTAAATGTTATTATGAGGGAATAAATTCATACAATGTTTTTTTCTATTTTCTTTTAAACAATAATGAATGGAAATTCTTGTTTCAAAGCATGATTTTACACAAAACAGGTAAAAAATCTCTTGACATGTAGAAATAATGTCAAAATAACTACATTAGACCCTCTCTTTCATACTGAACGTCACAGCTCATAAGGCACTTGGCTGCAGTATGAGCAAAGAGTACCCAAGGTGGTTATATGGGATGAGCCCATGAGTTAAACGTTTTCCTCCCAGGCTACATGACATCCTAATTTCATGATTATGAGATGTGTTTGCAATACTCTTTCTCCTAAGCAAATAGACATTTTCATTAGCAGAAGAAGAGTTATCTCTGCATTGTCTATTCTTATGCTTCTTACTGATGGAAACAATTATTGATGAAGGAACAATCATTAACACATTGCAGAATTAAACTTTCAGAGAGGGGTGTTAAAAAGGCTAAAGTCACTCTTTCAGATCCTCTGAATCAATGACAGAAGAGTCACTCTGGTGAGTTCAATCTTGTCAAAAACACATGTTTCAAATAAATGAAACATCAGTAGGATGGAGGCCCCAATACAGACCCCCTAACTAACCCTTTGATAGCTATGAGGGGGCCAAAGACCTATGGAAACATGCAACAAATTGAAAAGAAGAAGAAAGAAGAAGAAAAGTGCCAGAGAAACATAACAAAGGAGGGTAAAAAGCTCATGCCTGATATAAGACATTCATTATATTTCGGGAAGGCAGCCAAGTGATTTATACCCAGCATTCCACAGTGAGACCAGAGGGAATGAACAGAAATGCCAGTGAAAGCCTGTATGAGAGCACTGCGGAGCAGGGCACACTGAAAGAAGGGTTTGATTGAGACATTTCAAAGAGACTAATTATGAATTAAGGTACTAAAAATGTATGTGACTTCACTTCAGAGGCAACAGCTGAATTTTTATTTCTAGAAGCAGTATTTGGCTACTCATCACAGTATGATTGGGACAATATAACTTTATTGTGTAAGTGATTTTGTGCCAACAATGTGAAAAGTGAATATTAGAGCTTGCTTATAGGGAAAATGAAACTCATTCAATATATTGGTTAGACTCTCTTGAATTTTTAGCATTTAGAAACAAATCAGATAAAAGCCAATTTTGTTATGTTTTGCCAAAAATATTATTAGTAAAGAATATCACTCTCTCAAAAGTACACATTTTGATAATGCTATATGGGCATGCTGCACTGTTTAATTCAGTTCTTTTTTTTGTGCAAAAGTATAAGCAGCAAGCAGGACTATTTTTCAAACACAGAGAAATGCTAGAACCCAGGGCAATTACATTAACTTATATTTTACGGTTTTTATATTTATTCCTATTTGGCTTAGCTGGAATATAATGCATATATACAAAGTATTTGTATATCACTGTATGATGGAGATAAGCTCATCTGTGTGTTTGAGGTGCCATAATTGTGGTTATGCAATGATATTTTTTTAATATCAAGTTTTATCCCATTACATTAAAACAAAATAAAACCTACTTGTGTTGTTCTTCAAACAAAATAAACATGGCTCTGAAAAGTGGCTTAGCATGCTAATCTGAATACTTCTTTTCCACAAATTGAAAATATAGTTAACTTTAAACTAATTTGGACAGTGAGATAACTTCCAAATAAAATTCCATTGTCAGTCCATAGCTCTTGTATTAAAAGAAAGAGAATATAGTTGGTGTCCAAGTAAAAGGAATATTGAAAGCATTACCCCATTAATGACTGCTTCTTTTTAAAATAATAGAGACATTTTAGATCACACAATTGGTTAGGTATTTTCAAAGTATGCCCATTATGCATCAAAAGTTGAAATTACGTGTGTGAAAGTGAAGAAATGGTTCATCAGTGTGCTTTCAGAGGACCAAGTTTGGTGCCAAGCACCACATTGCACTTTACAAGTATGTTTAATTCCAGTTACAGAGAATTGAACATCATTTTCTGACCTCCATGAGTACCACTCACACAATTGGTACACATATATACATTCAGGTAAAATAATACATACACGCACCAGAATTTCATAGGGCAAAACTGAATACAATGTAATATATCCTTTAAAAAGACACCACTTTATCTATAGTCTTATACTTTTGGAAACATACTAATTTGAACATATTTTAAAGATTTGTCAAAAAACTACACAGGGTATCATGAATGTTTCTTAATAGCTGATTATTAAGAAATGCTGCTTTACAGACATTTTCTTAGTAGTACATTTTAAGACTAAAGAACCTTCACATTTCTACAGTCTAAAATATTTGGTTGTTGTTGGTATAATGTTCTTTTGCAATGTATACACCTTAACCCTTGTTCATTCAAATGCTGATTTCTCTCCCCCAGTCTCTGGTTTCAATTAGGACATTGCATTATGATACTTATTCTAAGCATCACTTGTTTACTTTGTTACATGTTTACTTTGTGTAAACATGACAAAATGAAACAACCAGCCACAATGTTGAGCAGTGGAGAGGAAGGAGTAGGCGGGAGAGGGGAAGGGCCAAGGACAGGAAAGAGTGGGAGGTAGAGGAGGAGGCAGAGGCTGGGAGAGCAGAGGGGAGAGCAGACATCTTGGAATGACATGGAGAATGAACTGGACCTAAGATTTCACAAAAAGCAAGTATAATGGGTGAATCTAAATGGTAGGAAACTATGAGGGCTTGGAGGTTTAGGATGGAGCAATTGCCCAGCATTGTGTTCTAGGTTAACTAAATAAATCATAGTTTCTGTGTGGTGATTTGGTATACAGCTGTTTAGGATTGGCCACAGCTTTAACAGAAGATATATCAATAGTAAATATTAATCGCCACATACAACAGTTGTAATTGGTATAATACTCAGACCACAGCTGAAAATTTATATGACCTTAAATGGGAAGAGTGTAATTTCAGTATAAGAAAATTTTCTTTAGTGAGAAACCCTGTATTGTTGCGGAAGTTGATCATCCATTAGCAAGGCTGTGAAGGAAGAGGTGAAATATTGAGGTCATTCTGGGAGTAATTAATTCTGAGCAGCCGACACATCATGGTACTGAAGTAGAAATTTCTGGTATCTTTGAATACTCACTTGAGTCATGTAATGTTTTCCTAGAAGTGGTCTTGTGAGAGGGCATGTGATGTTTTGCTGAGAACTGTCTCTTGCAAGGGGTATGACTTCGGTCAGCTGAGAACATTTCTGTGAGAACTAACCCACAGACAGTGAGGCATAGATTTTTGGATTGGCATCACTGCGCTGATATTTGTGTATCGACACTTTACCTTGCAGAGATAAACATTCCAGAGAACTTCTCTGGCAATTCAATTAAGTCTTGCAGCTTTCGCTGATTTGCCCAGATCTTCTGAATCATGCTGATTCACACTCCTGCTTGGCACTGGCCTTTGGACTGCTGGTGTCCAGATGAGGAAGAGAGGACTCATTCCGAGAAACTACTTCTTAAAAGGTCTACCATCCCCTTTACCTAATAACTTTCTTTCTCCCATGTCCCTGGCCAGTGGGTAGAAGCAATTATGAACCCTAAATAAAGTGGGTTTGGTGAAAAATCTAAGCCTACATGGTACATTTATGATATTTCCATAAGACATACCTTATAGGAAGTCTGATGTTATTGAAAGGTTTTTCATGACCAGATTTACTGTTCTGAGCTTCATTCTGAGCTCTTTCTATGAAGTGTCCTCAAGTGGGCTACAAAGCTAGAAACTGGCCAGTTATGAAGATAGTACATATAGTAAGGTATGTGAATGTTTTTGAACTCAAGACTCTATTTTGACATTTAGGATCCCTTGATGTGGACAAAAATAATAGTAGATAACAGAAAAGGAGAAGAATGCTGGGTCCTTGTTAACTACTTGCCATAGTCTTATTAAATGTCTGATACTTTCTACTCCAAAAGCCTTCTAATTTCTTTTTCCATACTTTTTCACCATGTCTTTCCTCACGCTATCCAGTGAAATATGAGTGTCTGCTAGGGTGTTCATCTGCTACCTGAACATACTCCACAGTGGAATAAACAAGAAACATGACTCCTATATACGACACATGCTCTCTTCTATAAGGTAAATGGTAAGTGACACATTAAATCACATTAAGAATGAATGTGTGGGTTAAACTCCTTCCTGAGAGTGTTCTTCAGCAGTTCAGTCCATAGAAAGGAATATTTCCACTAAGCTAAATGTCTCCATTTATCAGAATCTTTAGAGATTAAATTTGGCTGTCTAAGTTCTTGTCAATAAGACATGAGAGAAGTGTGTTTGAACTTTAAAAAGAAATTATTTTAAAAGAATTTATTCATTCTTTACATTTTTCTCTTATTTATGCTCTTAAATTTGTACTAATTAGGTCATATAAGGCAACAAAAAAGGGAGTTGCCATTACGTAGCATAAGGAAAAGGATTCTATTCAAGGCATGTTTTAGGAAGGAAGGAAGAGACTTGTATATAGATGGTTTTGCACATGGCTTTGTGTGTGGCTTTGTTCGTAGCTTTCTGGATGGCTTTGTATGTGGCTTTTTTGATGGTTTTGTGCATGGCTTTGTGGAGCTATAATAATATTCCAGTACACTGAGTTGAATTATATTCTGTTGAATTTAATATGTTGAAATTCATACTTAGTATAGCTCATGAAAAATGATTTCATTTGACTTTATTTTTAACATGAGTCTTTAAAGAATTAATTAGGAAAAACTGAAATTGAATTCTTCATACCATAATCAGATACAAGTGAAGTTATTATTATTATTATTATTATTATTATTATTATTCACTTTGTATTATGGATGTAGCTCCCTGTCGAATTTCCTCCGAGTCTCACCCTCCTCTTCCCTTCCAATGTTCTTCCCCTAGTCCACTGATAGCGGAGGTACTCCTCTCCTACTATCTGACCCTAGCCGATCAGCTCTCATCAGGACTGTCTAGATCCTCTTTATCTGTGGCCTAGTAAGGCCGCCTTGCCAGGGGGAGGTAATCAAAGAGGCAACCAAGTTCATGCCAGTGAGTTCCCCTGCTCCCCTTCCTAAGGAACCCACATGGAACCTGAGCTGCCCATGGACGACATCTGAGCAGGGGGTCTACTTCCTCTCTACACATGGTCCTTGTTTGATGTATCATTCTCTGCAGGTCCCCCTGGGCCCAGAATTTTTGGCTCTGTTTCTCTCCTTGTGGAGCTCCAGTAGCCTCCAAGTCTTTTTATCTCACCCTACTTCCATAAAATTCCCTGAATTATGTCTAAAGTTTGGCTCTGACTCTCAGCATCTGCTTCAATACTCAGGTAGAGTCTTTCACTGGCCCTCTATGGAAGGCTTCTGTCCTGTTCCCTGTCTTCTGCTACTTCTGATGTCTATTCTGTTTGCCCTTCTGAATGTGGATTAAGCATCTTTCTTAGGGCCCTCCTTATTGTTTACCTTGTTTAAAACAATAGATTTTAGTATGTTTACCCTATATTATATAGCTAATAACCACTTATAAGTGAGTATATACCATGTGTGTCTTTCTGCTTCTGCGTTATCTCACTCATGGTGATCCTCTAGTTCCATCCACTAGTCTACAAATTTTATAGTTCTTTGTTTTTAATTGCTGAATAGTATTCCATTGTGTAAATGTACCACATTTCTTTATCCATACCTCCGCTGCGGAACATCTAGGATGTTTGTAGATTCTGGCTATTACTAATAAAGCTGCTATAAACATAGTTGAGCAAATGTCCTTGTTGTATAATTGAGCATCTTTCCGATATATACCCACAAGTGGTATAGCTAGATGTTGAAGTAGCATTATTCCTATTTTTTTCTGAGAAAGCCCAACAAAACCTAAAATGATAATTTAGCTCTGGTAATGGGTAAAAGCAGCATAAAATTTGAGGTATATGTTCAAAATTGTCTAGATGTCTCTAGATCATTAACAGTGAAACAGAGATGTTAAAGGGCTAGAAAGGGCTCAATAAGAAAAGAGAACTGGAGATAACTTCTGCTGTGGTACTGACATTATTTTTGCCCTCAGTAGAGGAGCACAAAATTTAACACTTATTTTTTCTTCTACACACCCACAGGTAGAAGACATCTACCTTGAATTACAGAAGGAAGTTTTAAAGCTAGATACCCCAGTTACCTAGTGTAAAACCAAATACTACTGTTCCAAACAAACAAAACTTAGCAAAATTTTTTTTCTATTACATTCCAACATACACATATATCAATGCCTTGCTCAGCCATCATAAAAACAAACAAACAAACAAACAAAAAACAAAAAACACCCAAAAACTTCCTCTTAAGGCATATAGGAAAAGAACACAGAGACCCACAGCCAGATACTATGCAGAGACTGAGAGACCTTGGAACACTCAGCCCTAAGTTGGATGTCTTTATCCAACCCCTCCCCTCAGGGCTCAAAGAACCCTCTGGAAGAGGAGGCATAAAGAGTCTAAGAGTTAGAGGAAATGGAGGACACAAAAAACGTAAGGCACTCTAAATCAAAATGATCAAAGCTGGTGTGAGCTCATAGAGACTAAAGCAGCTTATAGAGGGTCTGCATGGGTCAGAACCAGGTCCTTTGAGAGTATGTTGTAGCTTGCAGTTTAGTGTTTTCATGGGATTCCTGAGGGCGTAAATAAGTGGTGTATGTTTCTTGTGGGCTCTTTTCTTTTTGTTTGTTTGTTATGTTCAATTCTGATATGCAACTTTTTGTTTTATCATGATATTATGTTATGAATTATATGTTAATATTATCTCTTAAAATCTTGTTTGTTTTCAAATGAGAGACAGAAATGGAGTAGATCTGGATTGGAGGAGAAGTAGAGAGGTACCGGGAGTTGTAGAGGAAGGGGAAATGATAATCAATACATTGTGCAAGAAAGATTTATTTTTAATAAAGGTGAAAATATTAGAATCTACTAAAATGGGACTAGTGAATTTTGCATTGTAAGGATATGAGCCTTGAGGAGACAAAATGAAATTCTATTGTTTGGTGTATTTTGCCACTCCTAGATTTAAGTTTTAGAATCTTGGTCTTTAGTATGCTGGTCCTGCACCACTGCAATACACATGCCTTGGACTGTGGTTAAGTCAAAGACACATAGACTTCAAGAAGAATTAGTGCTAACCTCAGTCATCTACATGCTAGGAAATTTGTTTCAAAACACTTCAGTTAACACTTTAGTATGAAGCGTGCAGTCTTTATAACTGAAAAAAATGCTTGTTTTTTTAAACTATTCAGTCTATAATGCTTTGTTCACAACCACCTTAAAATCTGATGGAGTCAGATCAAACTTTTGTACTTCAGGCT
This sequence comes from Rhombomys opimus, assembly GCA_010120015.1. Taxonomy (NCBI): domain Eukaryota; kingdom Metazoa; phylum Chordata; class Mammalia; order Rodentia; family Muridae; genus Rhombomys; species Rhombomys opimus. The sequence continues at coordinate 192,974 of REGO01001140.1, forward strand.
TGTGATGGAAAAATGTAGTCATAACCTGTTGAAGGTGCTAGTGTTTTGAGGTTTTCTGTTAGGAGCAGTAGACCCAAATGTTATATACTTCCGGAGTAGAGATTGTACATACGACAAAAAAAGTGTTATCTGATTTCTCAAGATACAGTTAAAGCGAAAATAATAATATGCTCAAAATAATGAGGAAAAATGTCTTCCAGAATAGATATGTGTTTTGGTAACATTAGGACTAAAGAATTGCATCACTAACACCTTTTTAGGTCTGCCAGTTTCTCAAGGTCTTCAGGAGGAAATGATCCATCAGATTTTTGGTTCAATAGAAGAAATACATCATATATTACAGGCCATGCCACTCTATCTTCATTGTTCTCTGGCCAAAGGGAACCTTTTCCGCAGGCTGAACTTTGAAGAATAGCAAGACTGTTTGTTGTTGGGGAACAAAAGGACTATCAGTGTGGTATTTAAAAACTTAGCAAGTCATGCATTGTCCACATTGAGCCTTAGAAACAATCTGAGAGATACATGTCAGCTGTAATTATGACTAGTTCGATTATTTAAATTTACTGGATTTTAATCCTCATGTAATCTCCTTTTGTGAGATCCACTCTCAAATGAGTGATTGGATCAATGCTCATTTTCCATTTAAAAAAATTTAATATTTGATACTTCAAGCTTGTGTTTTGTGGCTGAAGTCCAAAGGAACGATAGATAAAAGTAGAGAAGATCCATCAAATACCTGTGTGTGATCACACTGGGACACCCTTAGGCTAGAGACAGCTTCTGAAAGAGCATTCTGTGCTCCTAGCTTATGGGCTGCACCAGGAACAGCAAAAGACAGCACTGCTGTGTGCAATGCCACAGTCTCCTAGAGTCAAAAGTTCATGAAAGATTGTAAACCACACATTCATAATCTGGGAAATACAAGTTATTTTTAAGTATTTTGACACTTGATTTTAAATAATTTTATATTGAAATAGTCTCAGAAGCTACAAAAATAAATCCACAAACATCAAAAGAATTTCAAAGCTATTTCCCATACTTTATTATTGTTTTAAAATTACTTATTTTTATTATATGTTCATGAGTGTTTTGCTCAGATGTAATTAATTCCCAACTACAATTCCCTTTTTCATAAATTTATTTTTATTTTCCACATCTACAAAAGTTGTCTTCAGATTGCCACTAGCTAAGCCATTTCTTCCGTCCTGCTATTTCTTTATGGCAGTGGCCAACATTCTTGACTACTAACAGAATATGCACATACATGCTCCAGTTTACCTCCTCACAAGTTAATAATAAAGGATATTAAATAATTGTCTTTTATATCAATGGGAATAACAGACCAGAGGATAGAAAGCAGCATGTTCTACAATACCAGGAGCAGTTAACACATTCATGGAATCAGGTATTTTCTCTGATAAACATACCTACATTGAAAGGTTATTATTCTGAGTTAGATAGGTTCTTTAGGAAGAAAAAAACAAAACACACCCCTCCGAAACTATGCAGAATATGTAAAGGAAGAAATAATATTAGAAAATATGTTTTCATAGATTTAATAGATTCATCATTTTTCAATCTAACTTCCTATACTGAGGACTTTTATTATCTGAACATTCTGAGAGCAATAGAACCAAAAAATCTGGCCCCAGGGTCTTTTCTGAGACTGATACTCTGAACAAGGACCATTCATGGAGACAACCTAGAAACCCTACACAGATGTAAATCATAGCAGTTCAGTCTCCAAGTAGGTGTCCTAGTAAGGGCAACTGGGACTGTCTCTGACATGAACTCAGTGGATGGCTCTTTGATCACGTCCCCCTTTGGGGGGAGCAGCCTTACCAGGCTACAGAGGAAGACAATGCAGCCACTCCTGATGAGACCTGATAGATAGGCTAGGGTAAGTTGGAAGGGGAGGATGGCCTCCCCTATCAGTGGACTTGGGGAGGGGCAGGGAGGAGATGAGGGAGGGTGAGTGAGATTGGGAAGGAATGAGGGAGGGGGCTACAGCTGGGATACAAAGTGAATAAATTGTATTAAATAAAAAAATTAAAAATATGCCTATGTAGGACTTGATTTAAACAGTTGGTGTCTAGGTTGGAAAAATAGAGTATCTTCTTGCGGAAGGCTTTTTCCTGTGTTGGATGATGTTGCAGAAACCTTACATTAGATGTCTTTTTCCACACTGATTAAAACAACCATAAGTGATGGTGTGAAAGGGAAAGCAAGCCTTCCATTCATGTAAATAACTCTGATATCACAGTCTACTTACTAATGTTCATTCTTCTAAGGACTTTGTTGACAGAAACGTACACAGTTATTTTAAAAGCACTATGCTATTCTGTTTTTCTTTACATTTTAAAGATAAGAAGAAATCAATGCAAATGCATAGTAAATTTCCCAGGGTCAAAAATGACCACTTACAAATTCAGCATTAGCCTGTATGCACATAGTTAGGATCAATTAAGGTGATTTCTCAAAGAAATACAGTATCTCTTGCATCCATCCTTTGGTTTCTGACATTCCTGAACACTCTTCAATGCTTTCTTTGTAATTGTCCTTAGAAATAGCTCCTATGCCATGGCATTCAGTGTCTATGTTAAATGTATTTCATTTCTTTCTGTCAAATAAAGCTGTTGTTTACCTTACTGATGAGTAAAATATTTCTAATTAATTTGACATTTTTTAAGTTATCAGAGTTCTGAATATTTTCTGTATTTTTACTAGAGGATTTTCATTTCGTTAAAATAATTACAGAAGCTAGAAGTCAAAAAGTTTTGCTGTGTCTTGCTTATGAGCTGAGGTCCTCCTAAAAGTGTTCTTTTATTTGGACCTATAAACTTTAAAAGATACTTAGTTCACCAAAACTTTCTGCCTGACACAAAATGGGAATCTTAACCCCTGAATTGCAATCTTGGAAGATAACAGGCTCACTCCATGTGCCTTGTACTGTGATTGATTTTCAGCTGCTCTTCAGCAATCCGCGAGGCACTTAATTGAAAAAAAAAAAAAAAAAAAAAGAAATTCTCCATTCCTTCAGACTGCCAGGAGCAAACACAGAGGAAAAGTGTGTTTTCTCCTAGTTAGACAAACTCTAAATCCATTCAAAAGCTGATGTGGAAGCTGGTGATGAGCAATCATAGGAAGCCTAGCCTCTCTGGATAGTAAAGAATGTACTTTAATGTTGTGCCAATGTACCAGCATTGAGCTTTTGAAAAACAAACGCTCTGTTAAAATACTCAGAGACTTCTATATTGTCGACTTTTCAGTTCTTAGAACACTAGGATGTATGCAGTTATGAATGTCTTTCCATGGCCACCACCGCAGAACAGTTATATTTAGCATGTACTGTAAATCAGCTTTATTATAAGATAGAGTTTTCTAAGCTAACAACTAACCACAAAAGGACATAATTTCTGAGATGAAAATTTGTTACATATAGTAATACAGGTTCACAAAATGTCAATCAAATGTTTTGACTTTGTCGTTTTTCCATGAATGACATGACAGAGACCCAGTCCAACAGCAAAGATTAGAAGACAGGCTGTTTGTACAGGTCCAACAGCAACGATTAGAAGACAGGCTGTTTGTACTGGTCACAAAAATTCATAGTGTTGCAAACTGGGCTGAAAAGAACAATCCAACAGCTGGGTTGGGCATATCAGAATATGTCAGATAGCCACGTATTTGAACATTTTTTGTGTTCAACAAGCATTTTTAATGCCTCTAGTGTGAATCAAATTGTTACATCTTAGCCAAAATAGCCATCATCAGAAGGAATGTGAAGTTATAAATTCACATTCAAAAATTATAAATTCGGGGCGGGGCAAGATGGCGGCTCTGGGAGGACTCTCATTCTGAACAGCAGCACAGCGGGACAGGCACAGTGACAGGCAAGCAGAACTCGCGGCCATAAAACACAAGTGACTGTGTTTCTCAGGTGAGAGGATACCCCACGGTGGGGGATTCAATCAGCTTTAACTCACCCAGCTAAACCGTGGAAGAGACCCTGGTTCCGCCAGGCGCTTGGTCGCCAGCCCAGAGCTACACACCAACTTGATCTGGTCACTGTCCCAGACTGAACTGTGGGCCCACAACATCACAGACTGGATTTTCCAGGCAAGAGATAACCCCATGGAGCAGGAAACGATTGGGACCGACCTTAGGTCACCCAGACATCCCCTGGAAAAGACTCGGGTTCCGCGGGTGCCCCAGGAGCCAGGCCGGAGCCAGAGCGGGGACCCAGGCGGCTGCACAGAGCTCTGCCTGCTTGCGCTCCTGATTCACCGCTTCAGAAAGAACTGTGGGCCCCAGGGCCCCAGAGACTCAGTTTCACCGTTGCGTGCAAACCCGCAGAAAGGGAAACGGCTGGTCTGATCTCAGAGCACTCAGCTGATACAACCACCCCGAAAAGGTCTCGGGAAAATTACCCAGTTTAGGGAGACACCCAGGATCCCAACGGCCAGAAAGGCAGAGGCACGGGCGGGCGTGTGTGCCTGTGGGTTCTATTCGCCGCCACCCCAGACAGAATGGCGGTCCGCAAAGCAAAGACTGGGTGTCCCTGGCAGGAGGAAACCCCCAGCAGCGGGGATCATCAGGTCTAATGCTCAGGACACCCAACACCAAAAGACTTTTTGGACTCACGCAGACTCTAGGCTCTAGTTTTCTAATGCTGGCAGGAGCACTGTGCTCAGCCATCATTATTGAGTACCTCTAGGGCACTGGGGCACACAGCTGCATCCTCAGACCTACAAAAGCCAGAGAGCCATTACAGCAGCCCTCAGATACTGTGTCAAGGATCAACCAGTTACCCCTAGCTAGACTGACAAAACTGTGGGAATCCCTGGTCCTTCAAGAGAGCCTCACCCACAGCATCTGGACCAGAGCAGTGCCTGCATTCGACATCCCAGACAGAGACACACAGCTTCCGGTATAGACTGAGGCACCCAGCCTCCAGACCAGAGCAGTGCCCCCAGGCGCCAACTCAACCTAGGTGCACATTCTTCAGGCCCAGAGCAGAGCACTCAGCCTCTGGCCCAGAGACTTGCTGGGTGCTCCTCTCACTTTCCCGGACAGAACTGTGTGCCCCAGGATAACAGACTGAGTTTTCCTGTTGGGAGAAAACCCCACAGCTAGGGAATCAGCAGGTTCTTCAACAGGACTGTACCTAGAAAACTGTAACAACGGCAGCAGCTCACCAAATTTATAACGAGAAACCCAGCAGTGGGGCAGCTGTCTT
>REGO01001140.1:203807-224208 GCA_010120015.1 Rhombomys opimus
GATAGAGAAATATAATAAATAAAATATAAGAAGACTAATTAGAAGTAGTTTATCAGTCCTCATTCAGAAAGGCTAATGGGATGGACATCTGAAGAGGGAGAAAACAGAGAACAGGACAAGAGCCTACCACAGAAGGACTCTGAAAGACTCTACCCTGCAGGGTATCAAAGCAGAGGCTGAGACTCATAACCAAATTTGGGGGAGAATGCAGGTAATCTTATGAAAGAATGGGGAGGTAGAAAGACCCGGAGGGGACAGGAACTCCACAAGTTTAAAAAAAAATGTGGCCACAGGGATCTTTTTTCTGAAACTGATACTCCAACCAAGGACCATTCTTGGAGATTACTAGATCCCCTGAGCAGATATAATTCATGGAGTCCAGTGTCCAAGTGGGTTCTTTAGTAATGGGACTGTCTGTGACATGAACTAAGCGGCTTGCTCTTTGAGGAAGACAATGCATCCACTCCTGATGAGACCTGATAAACTAGGATCAGATGGAAGTAGAGGAGGTCCTCCCCTATCAATGGACTGGGGGAGGTGCATGATTGGAGAAGAGGGAGGGACGGTAGGATTTGGAGGGGACAAGGGAAAGGGCTAAAGTTAGTATACAAAGTAAATAAACTGTAATTAATAAAAAATAAATTTTTAAAAAGTAGTTTATCAGTATCTGAAATGTGGTTTAGCAAATATGATGTTATGTCAAAAGAAGAGGAATTTTTACTTTTTCTATATATGTGCTCTGTAAAAAGAATTCTATTGATTATCAACAGATATTTTTTTGTTAAGTGTGGAATGCTTCACTACTTTGTGTGTCATTCTTGCACAAAGGCCATGTTAATCTTCTCTGTATCGTTCCAATTTTAGTATATGTGCTGCCAAAGTAAGCATCAAATATTAACTATTATTTTAGATGTCATATTAACCTATCTCAATTTCTCTATTTGTCTTTTATTTTAGTTTTAAATTATTATTATTTATCACAATTTATTCACTTTGTATCTGACCCTAGCCTGTCAGGTCTCATCAGGATTGGCTGCATTGTCTTCCTCTGTGGGCTGGCAAGGCTGCATCCCCCAGGGAGAAGTGATCAGAGGACCTATCACTGAGTTCATGTCAGAGACAGTCCCTGTACCCCTTAATAGGGCACTCACTTGGGCCCTGTGTGTTCTGATAAAAATGATACACCAACCAAGGACCATGCATGGAGAGGATATAAACCCTGCTCAGATATAGCCCATAGACTCAGTCTACAAGTGATGTTTCATTAATATATTTTAAAATTGCTTTTTAAGTTTTTTTTTTGCTAGAAAATGTAAACATCATGAAACTGTCACACATTAGTTGGGGTAAGCTGAATTCTTTTCCAAGTCATGCTCATTCTTATTTTCCTTAAAAATAAACTATCTCTAATTCCCTTGGGGTAAGAGGAAGTTGAATTGCCAGTACAGTTAGAGAATTCACTGGCAGAGGGACAGGACATTACTCGAATTTAGAAAATCCACACTATTCTTTCCAAATATTTTGTTTGCTCATATTTTTTCTTTGGTTATACCCAAAGTAGACCTTAGGTGCCTTTTAAAAATATAATGTGGTAAAATCTTTTTGTTTATTCAGTTAATTTCTCAGTGCTTCTTTTGAATCTACTGTAGACTCAATGAGGAAACTAACATTTTTGCTATGGGCAACCCAAAGAAATTAGTTCTATTTTGTGTGAAACAGTGTTTCACTTAAAAGGCCTGTCCAAATGACTTACTGTGTAGACATGGCCAGCAACTAGATAGTGACCCACCAACAGCTTTATCTTATGTGTGTTCCAGTCACTTATAGCAGCTTATTCTACAAGCTAATCATTGATAATTAGATTAACAACTGCAAATTAGTTTACTAGATTCAAATATGAAGTTTGCTTCTCAGAGCAGGTATGTGAAGCAGAGACTGTTTCTATCTCCATGTTACAGAGACAAGTAAAAAAAAATGTAAGCTATTTTATTTGCCTAAGTCTCCACCATTTGTAGTGAGAAGAGATGAGACAGAATCAGGCTCTCTAGCTAAAGTGTATACCACCAGTGTTCAAGGTTTAAGAGCATTGGGAACAACAAAATTAAAATGGATTGAATTGTGTTCTAAAACTCTTCAAAATATTTGAGGTTCTACATTTCCATATGTGCTTAAGCTTCATTTTAGTTTAGACCTTTTATTTGTACTATAATTATTTAGCACCCAAATCCAGTGAGAATTGGATTGCAGAAAGCCAAGGCATAGGAATCCCACACCCTTATGCCCCTGCAATGACCCTGCTATCTACCATGCCATGTCTTCATTTTTACAACAGCTTATAACTACTTAAGAATAAGCTACCATTGAATCTGCAAACTGTTGAAGGTCACTGAAGCATGTGTGTGATTAAGAGTAAACAGAAATCTCATTGTCCTGGCCTTCTCAAGCAGACGCACATATCTTGGTGCCCTGTCTGCATGCTGCTGTTTAATGTTGCGGGAAAGGTGCTGCTTCTTCCTGGAGCCTGCACGCTGCTGTCTGTTCTGGCTTCCCTGGGATGGAGGCTTAACTTTTAGAATTAGAAGTAGAGTTGCTGTGCCATTTGTTTACTTCCAGAAAACTGTGATCAGAAGCCCCTAACATAAGCTAAAAACATAGCTTAGAGGAGACAACATCTGGTAGATAATACTTAAATTCCTTGCAATCCTACTTTTACACCCTGCTAGGATAAAATCAATCTTCTCTTTAGTGGGAAAAATGAAATAAACAATAACTTTCTTGCTGTGAGTTTAAGTCTGAAGTTTTAAAAACTAATTCCTGCTTATTTTTCAGAGACAGCTGTAGCTTCTGTAGTGATTTGTGTCTTCAGACAAAATGAGTACAAAATAGATACTTGTCAATACTTTTCAGGATGACTTGACCAAATTAAGTATTAAGTTGAGGACAGAAAAACAGTTTATTGTTGGGTGTTTTTGAAAGTCTCTGTGTGTGTGTGTGTGTGTGTGTATGTGTGTGTGTATGTCCATCTACATGCTCATCAAAGGTAGAAGAAGAGAGTGTCTAATCACCTGGAGCTAGAATCATAGTCAATTGTGAGCTGCCTAATCTGGGTACCAGTGCCAAACTCAATTCCTCTGGAAAAGCAGTTTTGAACCACAAAAACATCCCTCCAACACTGAGAGTTTTAAAATAAACACTTAGAGCATATGTTTATGAAAATGATAACATAAAAGGTAAAAGTAAAGTAGATATCATTTCTTAGCACAGAAATAAAGAAAAGTCTTTAAAGTTATAAACGGTGATGATGAAACAATAATTAAAATCTTCTGCAACCAGGAAAGACTTCCAGTGGAAGGAAGGGGACACCAACCAGCCACAAGTCTTTCCAGTGGAAGGAAGGGGACACCAACCAGCCACAAAGCCAGAGAGTCACAATTTGACATGCCACCAAGATGCATAAGGATAAATAAGGAGCAGAAATTGAGGGAACGACCAACCAATGACTGGTACATCATGAGACTCACTAGAGAGAAAAAAAACCTCTGACACTGTTATTGATACTCTGCTACACTTACAGAATGGAATCTAGCATACCAACCTTGAGAGAAGCTTCCTCCAGCAACTGATGGGAACAGATGATGAGACTCACAACAAAACAGTAGAAGGAGCTTGGGAAATTCCATGGAAATGGGGGACAAATGATGAAGGAGCCAGAGAGGTCAAGAACACCACAAGAAGGTATACAGAATCAATTAACCTGGACATGAAGTGGCCCACAGAGACTGAACCACTAAACAGAGAGTATACATGGATGAACCTACGCCCTCAACACATATGTAACAGGCATGTAGCTCAATCTTCATGTGGCTCCCCTAACAGTAGGAGCAGGGAGAGTAGCTGACTCTGTTGCCTGCCTTTGCATCCTGGTCCCCTAACTGAGGTGCCTTGCCTAGCCACATAGGAGAAGATGTGCTTAGTCCTGCTACAACTTGATATGCCAGGACAGGTTGATATCTGTGAGAAACCTCCCTTTTTCTGAGTCTCTCTTGAGGGGAAAGGGAGGACAGGGGGATGGAGGCAGGAAGTGAGGTAAGAGGGAAGGACTGGGAGGGGAGAAGGGAGTTAAAGCTGTAATTGGGATGTAAAATAAGTTAATTAAAATAAAATTATTATTTTATGTATTTTAGTTGTATGTTTTTATAATTATTTGCATATTTTTACAAATAAGTGGCTTAAAGTAATTTGTGTTTGAAATCACATAGATCTAAACTTTCCAACTCTAAATTAGATGAATGGAAATTATCTCATGCTGAGACTCCATCACTGAAGAACTGCACTAATTCTGGACAAGCACTGATGTAGGCACTAAAAGACTGCCTAATAGGTTATTTGCATATATATATTTTTTCAGATAGGATAGAGGCAAAAATAATCGTGGAAGCCATACATTACAATTTTCTATCAAAATTATTCATGATTAGGTAGTTTCAATAAGGCAGATAAGAATACAATGCTGGCTGGGGGAAGAGGTCCCAGGTTTAATCCACAGTGCAACAACAACAAAACAACAACAATATAGATAAGGATTTTACTAAGACATATGTCATTTTAGGAACATATAATCTGAAGTACATGCTTCAAAGAGTTGGAATTAATGTAGCAGAAATGGTAACTGAGAGGTAAGATTCTTCAAAGTAGTAGATTCTTCTAAGATCTTTGCACTTAGTCACCTTAGGCAGGTGGTTAGGTTTCTAGTACTTAACATATTTTTTTTTGAGTGAGCCTTAAGTTCACTTAGACACCTCTTGTATATCACCACTATTACACCTTTCAGCTACTATTACAGGTTTCTGGATATCTTACCAATCTGCTCTAATTATCATGCCAATTACTATGGTCCATCTGTGTCACAGAGGATCAGGACTATTAATTACTTCTCTCGTTGACCTTGTGCCTAATACTTTCTGGTACAATGGTATCTCAATGATGAAAGGCTTTCAAGTTATATCCAGCTCTAATCATCTAAGTCCTGTGTCCTAAGTGTACAGTGAATTTAGCAATAGTGGCTTACCTTCACTATAGTGTAAGAAGCACTATAGACAACAATAGTCTATAACGGTTTAGGAATAACTTGGTGTACCTGGATTGGCCCCTCAAAAGAAGGTTTCTTAAGATTAATGGTGGGTTTTGTGTTATTCTATGGTTTATATGGGGAGCACTGTTAGCTTAAGTGTCATAACTGCATTTGAATATATTTATATGTATGAATAAGCATTTACTTTTATGTATCATATGTAATGTTTAGCTATCAACTTTTATCCAAGAAACTTATTTCTGTAGCAAAAGGAGACCATTATGAAAATATAAAACCAGACACACTACAAAGATTAGTGGACTGTGGTGCTAAATCTCCAACGGGTACATCTATATTACAACTCCTGAATCTATGGTTCAGGAAACCTCACAGAAAACTGGTACAGAAAGTTAGTAAGAGCTAGAATATGAGGAAGTATGGGGTGGGACTGCCTCTCTTAGAAATAGTAGCATTTCTAAGAACTGAACTGGCCCTATTAACAGATATACTAAAGCAGAAGGGTTAAACCTAAGGAGAACCATCCCAAAGGCAGAAAGCTACAGGCAACTACAGGAATGCTCAGAGGGGAGGAATTACCTCTCCAAAGCATGAGCTTCCTAATTGGTATCCAGTACAAAGTGTTCAGCTCTGAAATCATATACACACAAATATTGAAAAATGGTTTCCGGACACTGTATTTATGTATTTGTCCATATGTGAATGTGTAGCAATAATAATCAAAGTAAAAGAGGATATCAATTTGAAAATTGAAGGGACATATGAATTGTTGGAATGAGGGAAAATGGAGAGGATGGAGATAGTAAAGGGAAGGGAGAAAATTATTTAACTATATTTAAGTTTGTAAAAACATTTAACATAAAATTAAAAGCATCTTAAGCATCAGTTATAAACACAGGATAGTTGACCTCTTATGCCCAGGCTGTCACCTCCCTTTACACTGTGACTGAACCCTTATTGTCTGCAGCCTTACAGTTAATGTGGAAGAAAGGCTTGTTAGGGTGATATAAACATCACTCTCGAGGCATGCACGGTTAGGGTCCATCTTGTGCATCTGTCGTTCTGCAGCTACAGAACTCAATGCTATCTCTGCAGGAGGTAACAAAAGGTTCAAAATGTTTGAGTGACTACCACCAGTATTGCTTTATCAAAATTCAATCAGTTCAGTCATTTCCAACTTTACACAGAAACTTTACTTGTGATCAATTTCTGTCAATTAGAAATTCTGTAATTGTCTCAAAAATAAAGTAAATATATAAATTGTTACCATAAAATTGTGTAAGTGATCGTTGTTCTGCTTATATATCTCCAGTGACAAAGAGTGTTGTATATAATAAACATGTAAAGGCTTTTTCTTAGCATAAAATGAGGTAAAATAAATCAGTATAATTACAGGATGATCATTTTATTGGTTTCTATGCTTTGAGAAAGTGAAAATATTGAAAGAATTAGTATTATCAATGCTTTTTTAACTTCAAATTAATGAAATGCACAGAATAATAGAAGCATTCACTCAAGAAAAGCTATGAAAATATTTTGCATACTGTTAGTTCAGTGCTGTTTCTGTTTTGCTAGGATAATTTTCTCTTCAGCAATTTTCCCTACAATGATTATTAAGAGGTGTGTATGAAAAAAAAAAAAAAACATGACCCATACTAACAGAATAAGTCAAAGTCACAGATGCTTATTTTCAACAACTAAACAAGCTGCGTTCCAGCTACCAAATATCATGAAAGTAAAGATTATCAGTAAAAACATACACATTGCAAATTAAAAATTGAAATAATTTGAGTATCTATCATATTGGTGAAAATGAAAGCTTACTGCATCACTAAATAGAATATGAAATCGAGGAGATTAGACATTAGGAACTTGAAGAAGGAGATGTAGAGTAAAGGTGAAGAAGTGAGTGAATAAAAGTTGAACAAAATTTTTGAGGTATAGCGATAAGAGACTAAAAAGTCTTAGAAATCTGTATATAGCGTCAAATGCACCTGTAAGCACATCATGGGCATTTACGGGAAAGAGAGAAAACAATGTTTAGAAACGTCATTGGGGAAAGTAATGGATACATGGCTTATATTTGATTAAAAATATGTGGACTTATATTTCCAGAAGATATAATAATATCAAGGTTTATAGATTCAAAGAAATCAAGGAAATAGAAGAGCAAAACTGTAGAACTAAAAGCAGTAGAGGCAATCTTTGACTGCAGCAACAAAAGTAACATCAAATTAAGGATGCCCTTTGGAGTTCAGGTGTCTTATCCGTCGTCAGGAAGTCCAGCATTGTGCAACTGGACTCTAAAAGATAATTTATTGAAAAGTAAACCATGATATCCAAATAATCTTAAAAATAAGTGACAAAGACTGACACTATTACAAATAAAGAAATTAAAGAAGTAGCTGCATTTGTCACAAATGCACCTTCTGCAGGAGAAATATGAATGATACTAGGTATAACGACAGTGATACCAATTTGTTGTTGGAGTTATAATGTATAAATATAAACACAGTGAAGCAGTATTTGAGATTTCTCATTTATTAGAACTGCATATTTTAGTGGGATGAGATATGTGGCATAATATTCAGAAAATAACAAAAAATTAAATTTCCCATTAGAACTTATTTATTATAACAAGCAAAAATATAGGAATAACAATACAATACATGACATCAGAACTACAAACTAAAACAGTAACTGTAATATACCAATAATAAAATTGAGTATTATGTTAATAAATTATAAAGGGATGACTATCGGGAGGTCCTCCCCTATCAGGACAAAGACCAAGAGTGTCAGATTAGATTAAAACACAAATTAACATATAGACTTACAAATAAGGAATACACTTTAAACACACAAAAAATACTACAAAAATGATAGAAGAATTTTATATTATTCAAGTAATAACAAAATGAAGGCTAGATAATTGTTATATGACCAAAATCAATTTTTGGACAAGATATATACTGAAATAACTTCTTTAGAGACAGAGAGGGCTGTTGTATTATAGGGAGTGCTTTAATTTACCAGAAAGTAAAGGAAGACAAAATAGTTTACAGCAATATGAATGTGAGATTTGAAAAAAGAAAACTATAATTTTAGTTATAATTAAATAAATATAAAACTAATAATTTAGAAGTTTCAATATTATGATCTACATAATTGATAAAATACCTGGTCATAGAAAATAAAGATTTGAAACCAACTGCCAATTGTTCAATTACACTACCACAGCAGAAAATTCACTGTGTTCAAGAATATTTGAATGCCTAAAGTTCAATTTAGACAAAATACTATAATAATAGAATAAATAATATAATCAGGAAACAGGACAGGAGCCTACAACAGAGGGCCTCTGAAAGACTCTACCCAGCAGAGTATCAAAGCAGATGCTGAGGCTCATAGCCAAACTTTGGGCAGAGTGCAGGGATTCTTAGGAAAAAAGGGGGAGAGAGTAAGACCTGGAGAGGACAAGAGTCTACAAGAAGAGCAAAAGAACCAAAATATCTGGGCACAGGGATCTTTTCTGAGACTGATAATCCAACCAAGGACCATTCATGGATATAACCAAGAACCCCTGCTCAGATGTAACCCATGGCAGCTCCTTATCCAAGTTGGTTCCCTAGTAAGGGGAACAGAGACTGTCTCTGACATGAACTCATTGGCTAACTCTTTGACCGCCTCCCCCTAATGGGGTAGCAGCCTTTCCAGGCCACAGAGGAGGACAATGCAGCCATTTCTGATGAGACCTGATAAGCTAGGCTCAGATGGAAGGAGAGGAGGACTTCCCCTATCTGTGACTGGGAGAAGGGGCATGTGAGGAAATGAGGAAGGAAGGGTGGGTTTGGGAGGGAATGAGGGAGGAGTCTACAACTGGGATAAAAGGTGAATAAACTGTAATTAGTATAAAAAATAAAAAATTAATTAAAAAAGAATATAATTACATGATTATTCCATAGACTTTAAAATATTTAAAAAACTCTAAACCCTGTTTATACTTTGATGTTCTCAATCAACTTTGCCTAGAATGCAAGTATCAAATAATGTCAATGAATACTGGGCTGAAGAGTGTAAACCCATTTTTCTGAATAAAATCAGTTCCACTGCAAAGATTGTCATTCTTTCCTCCAACACTTAATATACTTAAAACCTAAGCAATGTAATCAGACAAAAATAAATAAATAAGCTGCATATAATTTGGAGAGGAATGCAAGGGTCTATTCATAGACATGTTCCTCATAATCTAAGGATTCTAAAGAAATGATTAAAACTAACAAACATGAAGAGCTAATTTTCAGTCAAGCAAGATAAAAAAATTAAGTGTATTTTGATTTATGAACCATGACTAATACAAATGAAATTAATGACTCAATTTCTTTTGATTTTATATGAAATAATAAAAGATTCATGTATAATTTTCCAAAAGTTTAAACCTTCCAGGAAAAGTTGTTATTTCTTTTTATATAATCACTTATAAGTGGATATTAGTCATATAATATAGTATAATTATATTAAAATCTATAGTCCTAAAGAAGCTAAAATGAAGAAGGACCCTAGGGAAGATGCTTCATTCTCATTCATTAGGGCAAACAGGATAGACATCAGAAGTAGGAGAAGACAGCAGGACAGGAGCCTTCCACAAGGGACCTCTCAAAGATTCTACCCAACTTATGGAAGGAAAATAGTGAGACTCATGGCCGAACTTTGGGCAGAGTGCCAGAAGAAGATGGAGATAGAAAGACCTGAAGGGATCAGGAACTCCACAAGGAGAACAACAGAACCAGAAAACCGGGGCACGGGGGACCCTGCAGAGACTGATACAAGGACTTCGTATGGAGAGGACTTGGATAGAGCCCCTGTTCAGAGGAAGCCCATAGACTATTCAATTTCCAAGTCCGTTCTCTCATAAGCGGTGCAGAGGCTGTCTCTGACATGAAATCAGTGGCCTGATCTTTAATCACCGACCCCTGGAGGGTGCACCCTTGCCAGGCCACAGAGGAAGATGATGCAGCCAGCACTGATGAGAACTCATAGGCTAGGGTCAGATAGAAGGGGAAGATTAAAAGGGAAAAGGGCTTAGGGGGAGAAGAGGAAGAGTGGGTGAATCTGGAAGGAGACGAGGGAGGGGGCTGCAGCAGAGATACAAAATGAATAAATGTAAATAAATAAATAAATAAATGAAAAATTTTACATTTATTTTTATTATTAGTTACATTTTACTAACTCTGTATCCTAACAGTATCCCGCTACGTCATTCACTCCCAGTCCTACCCTCCCTCCCTCATCTCCCTGCCCTGCCCCTTTCCAAGTCCACTGATAGGGGAAAGAAAAATTATTTCAATCTGAGAGTAATGAAAGATATAAAAATAAAGATTATAGTAAGACCTGGGGAGGACAGGAGCCCCACAAGGAGAGCAACAGAACCAAAAAAATCTGGGCACAGTGGTCTTTCCTGAGACTCATACTCCAACCAAGGACCATTCATGGAGATAACCTAGAACCCCTGCTCAGATGCAGCCCATGGCAGCTCAGTGCCCAAGTGGGTTCCATAGTAATGGGAACAGTACTGTCTCTGACAATCTGATTGGCCTGCTCTTTGATCACCTCCCCCTGAGCAGGTAGCAGCCTTACCAGTCCACAGAGAAAGACAATGCAGCCACTCCTGATAAACTAGGATCAGAAGGAAGGAGAGGTAGCCCTCCCCTGTCAGTGGACTGGGGGGAGGGGCATGGGTAGAGAAGGGGGAGGGAGGGTGGGAATGGGAGTGGTTGAGAGAGGAAGCTACAGAGGCTATACAAAATGAATAAACTGTAATTAATAAAATAAAAATTTATTAAAAATAATTATATTGCCATCTTAGGATTGAATTATTTCATATTGTTGATGCTTCATTTCTGTTTGCCTTTGTGCAATTAAATAGGTACCAGAATATTAGATAATAGATTGTAGAACAAATTTTAAAATCTTGAAATTTATATGATCATTTGGCATACCAAAATAAAATTGATTTTTAAGTAATTAATTGATAAGTTTTATTCACAGCAAAGCAGTGTAGTATTCTCCTGTGCTCTACCACACAGCCTTCTTCGTAATCAATATCCTACAGTGGCAAACTGACTTGCTTCTTGTAATTTATGAACCTAATTTTTCATACAATCTCTTAGTTAACATGGTACTATATGGATGGATACCCAAGATTTATTTTATGCAATTAAAATAAACTTATAAAAACTCAAAATTATATGATTGTATTTGTATCAAGTCTCCAAATAATATAAAGCTAAATATAAAAACATGCAAAATAAATTATTTATTGTATAAGGCAATGTATACAAAGTTGAGATCAACAATAAATACTAATACCTTTTACTGTTTGAAAAAGAATCCTGTATTGACTAACGTTGAGAAAAATAAAACACAGTAAATACCCAAATATTAAATAGTTTAATGAATTATACTATATATGAAGCATATCTCAGCAATGGCATACATATATTAAACATATAGAAAAAGTTGGATGATGACTAGGAAATAAAGTACTGCCTACAGGTGCGTCCAAGCCTCTCTCATAATGGCAGATCCCTTATAATTACTAGTCAGAATAAATGGCTCTGATGGAGAAGAGCAGAAAACCACAGCATGTAGAGTACACAGAGGATTCTTTTGGCAGCAGGAAAGACCAGCAGAGTCAAATTCAAACCTGCTTTCACATGCTATAAATTTTTAAGAAGTTGAAGGGAAGTTCCAAAGTTTTTGAGTAATATTAAACATTTACAGTCATAGCTGTATTAACTCTTCAGGAACACTCTGCTGGGAGCTCTGGTAAGGACTGTCACATTTTCCATCGCATACTGATCTTCCCATATTATGATTCAATAGCGTCTTTAAATCCAAATGTATTTTGACTGAATCTCACCCAGTATTCATTCATTATTTCGATTCAGTCTTTTAGCTTGATGGGACTCTAATCAGTAAAGACATAAGGACATTTCTTATAGTTTTTAGTATACAAATTACTGGGACTTTCTCTTAATGATCTGTTGTTTTGAAAAAAATGAATATAAACATCATTATGGGTACTTTGCTTTTATTTGTCTTAAATAAGACCATTGAGACCCAAAGGTTTCTGTATTGCATGTATATCAATGTATATCTAGCATTTACTTCATAGTGTATAATATGAATTATAATGTACAATGTATGTATAATATATGTTGTCATAGTTTAGTAGACTGAATGGAAATAGACCCAATGACTTATGTGTTTGAATACTTGGCCCCCAGTTGTTGGAAGTATTTGGAAAGAATTAAGAGATGCTGCCTAGTTGGAGAAGATGTGTTAGTGTTTGAGGTTTCAAAAGCCCACACAATTCCAATCCCAGTTAGCCTTTTCATTCTCTCCCTTTTTATATATAACATACGTACAATATATTATATTATGTATTACATTTTATATAGTTTGTTGTATGTGTATATGCCTGTGAGTTATCTTCATTGGAATATATGTCTTCATTGGAAAAAGGCTTCATTGGAATATATATATCTTCATTGGAATTTAAGTCTCTTGTTTATAAAGTAGAAAGTTGTTCCCATATTTTTGACATATTAGGAATTAGTAGCAACTTACACATTCAAGCTTCTGTTCTTTTACCAAAGAAAAAAGAAAAAAAAATCAAAATAGCCAAATGCTTTTTGCTGTAGGCATTAATTCCTATTGAAATGGTAGGTGAACTTGTGAATTCAGCTATGCTGTGATCTTACCAAGGCCACATCAATCCTTTGAGAAGCCCACCAGCAATTAGAATCTCTGAAGACTGCATTGCTTAGGCTGAAGGCAAGCAGTTGCAAGAGGAAACTGGTCTGTCGTGTTTGTGTTTTAGGGTTAAAATAATGTTTCCTGGCATCAGTTGGAAATATAAATATATTTTAAGCTCTTTAAGCTCTTTAGACGTATACAAGCTGATTTTGAAGAAAGTCCTTGTTCTTCTATAAAGGCTATATTGAATACTGAAAAAGTTCAAGATAATGTTGTTATCAACTTCCTTAAAATTGCCACTCAATACTTAAAATTCTCAGTTTGAATAGCAATGCAGACTCTTAAGTTCAAGCTTGAAGTTATTTTACTAATAAAAAAGGAAGATTCTAAAAAACAAAATAGTTCCATTTCTTGAATTTTTTAAGAGAAAGCTATTTATACCGAGGTTTTGGCCGCCTAGAATGTGCCCCCTGGCCAGTGCTGGTCAAGATGACCGTGCTACCATGGTCGCATGGCAATTTGAGAGAAGAAATTCTTCTGTAGAAGTCTGCAACTTCTGTCACTGTGTTTCCTACCATCATACTCTTTAAATTCATTAGTTTTATTTTAAGAAAATGTAAGTTAGGAAAAGTGTCCTTTCATCATTAAAAGTGGCTTGACATGGAATAGTCTGGACAGATTCCGGAGTTTGGATAATAATGAGGATTTCTTATTTGTGTTTGGCCTTAGGGATTCACAAGAGTAGGAGATTTACCTTCTGTTCATATTCCCTCTGGATAACACATCTCTTTGCTTGATATGGCACTACAAATGACACTAACTACAGTAGAAGCACAGCAGCAGAATGAACTGTGAACATATAAACCTCTTAAAAGAGAGTACACACTGATCTCCAGAGAGCTTGCTATCCTTGTCCCTGCAGATGTCCTTTTATGTCCATTTGTGTAACAGAGCCTCCCTGACCCCTCACACCAGCCTCTCAGATGTTCAGAACAACCTATGTCCCTGTGAAGGACTAGCAATATATCTTTCTGTTTGTTTGTTTTGAGGCAGAGTTTCTCTGTGAGCTCTGGCTGTCCTAAAACTCACTCTCTAGACCAGGCTGGCCTCACAGATCTCTGCCTCCCTGAGTGCTGAAGATTAAAGGTGTATGCTGACATGCTTGGCAAAAAAAAAAGAGGTTCTAAGCAGACAAACTGGGTGGAATAACTGAACATCATAAGCTATGAGAATGAGGAGTCTGAATGGCCAAGGGCCCATGGGATGAAAGAATATAAAAACACATGCTAACATCCATGTATGTGTTCACATGTGCTTGCACACACACCCACACACAAATACTATGAGAAACATCTCAAAAAATATGGAGAAAAGCAAGTCCAATGGTGTGATATGTCCAAACTAAGCAACATAAGGAACAATGGTGTAACTGACACCACAGCCATTAGACTGAGACTAAGGAAACCAATGTGGCAGTTCGTACACAGAGTGATCCAGATCTGGAATTAAAATATCCCCAAACTGGGAACTTTGAGGTCTGATGGCAGGGTAATTTGAATGTCTTCAAAACTGAAAAGAGATAGTTCACCTGTTCTAACCTTTTTTTCTTCCTTTAGTCATTGATACATACACACATTGAGACAGCGATTATTTTTGTTCGATCCATAATTCCAGTGCATGTTATGTATGGAAGCAGCCATGTAGTCAAATATACAGCAAAAAGTAATGCTTTCCCAGGCTAGCTGGCCAGTATTTAATCCATTCCGTTTGGCATGGGAAGTTAACAACTGAAGGGGGCTACCTGGGAGAAAGTTAGCAATATCGTGGTCACTCCTTTACTTTAATGTTTCTGGCATGCGCTTTTGTGTTCTACTTTAATTATTTTAAGCTTTTTATTTTATTTTTATTGATGTGAATATTTTAACTGCTTGTACATATGTGCACTGCATGTGTGCCTGCTGCCTATGAAAGTCAGAAGAGGGTGTCAGATCTACTAGAAACCAGAGTTAAAGATTACTATGATTCATTAGGTGGGTGCTGAAAACTGAACCCATGTCCTTTGCAAGACACAGAGGAGGACAATACAGTCAGTACTGATGAGACCTGATAAGCTAGGGTCAGATCGAAGGGGAGGAGGACCTCCCCTATCAGTGCAATAACTGCTCTTAACTGCTAAACTGTCACTCCAGTCTGAGTTTGTATTTACAAAATATTTTTATTATTTTCGAAACGTTTTACAGTGTATTCTGTCTCTTTCTATATACACCTTGGCTTTGCTACTCACCAATCTTTGTGTATTCTTGTCTTTCTTTTTGTCCTTTCTTTCTCTCCTTTTTTTAAATTTGTGTAGTCCAGTTTGACTATTAGTAAGATCATGCGTACAGACCATCTCTTGTGGTGTGGGATACATCTTTAAAGAAATCTTGGGGCTTTATAGTCACTTTCCTTTTCCATGCTTGGATTTTGTCAGGCTTGAGCATTCACAGGTCTTGTTTTGTTTCTATTTTGGGCTCCTTTGCTTAACCATGAAGGACACAGCATTGGCGACTTTTTCATTTACTTAGTCTCAAAATAATTCAACTTTAAAACAGTAAGTGTCTATTCATTTCTTTCAACATTGATTTATTTTTTTTTTCTTTTTTAACTTTTGATGTTATAATTAAATCACAACATTTCTCCCTCCACAGCCCTCCCTCCCAAATATCCTGTATACTGTTCTGATTGCCATTAAAGCCATCAATTTTCAGGAGTGTGATAACTGAGAGAATTCTTGTGCTCCACTAGATTTATTTACATTCATTCCTATCCCAGCATCACTAACTAGATTTGGTGTGTTTAAAAAAAAAAAAAGGTCATAATGTTTGGAAGGAAGCATGATAGGGAGCATAAATGAGGAAATGAAAGAAGGAGAATGGAGAAGTTGATGAGATCAAAACATAGTATATGAATGTATGAAACTGTCTTAAGTATGTGAAAAAGTTAACACACACAAAAAGTTAAGGAGTTTTAAACATTTACCTTTTGTAGCTGAAATACTATCAAGTCACCCAAACTCATGATAGTTTCTGCTCCATGGAGAGATCTAGAGAAGTGGCCATTCGGGTTTGCTGACATTCCCAGTCATACTGGTTTCTACAGGATAATAGAATATGTTTTACCAAGAAGTAAATGTGGATCACTGTTTTTCATTTGTGAACAAATTTACATGAAGTAGAGAAATCTGTGGTATTTTCTCTGAAACACTGGTAAGGAGGAATATAAAGAGAACAATACAGATATTGGAGAATAGTGTGCATCAACTAAGAATGAGCTTCTGCCACACACTAGTAAGAAAGAGTAACGTTTCTCTTTGTTCAGGTGCTGTGTTTTTCAGAATTATTTACAGTAGTTGACAACAGATAAAAGATTCTCTTTCATCTTGGATTCTAGCTACAGATTCTTCGTAGCAGGCAGTGAAATAATTTTGAGTCAGAGTAATCAGAATTTAAAGATATTGGTTTTTGCTTTGTTTGATTGTGTTTAGCCACACATGTGGCTAAAGCAGCATGTGTTTCATAAAACAGATACTAGTAGGAGGAGCCTTAGAATTATGTAGGGTTAGACATAGTACTAAAGTAGGAAAGCCAAATGCTGAATACAAAGATCAATGTTATAAACAATAGTTAGAAAACAGTAATTCCAAATGGTCAACTCTGAAAACCCATATATGTATATACACATATGTATATACGCATACACATATATGATATACACATATACGTATATACATATATGTAATATTATATGGACTGCACCTAATATAATTAGGGCACACTTATCCCAAAAAGAAACATTTCTTGAGATTAAATTACACATAGAACCCCACACATTAACAGTGGGAGATCTCAATACCCTACTCTGTCCAATGGACAGGTCATCAAGATGTAAACTAAATGTGGAAATAAAATAAGAGATGTCATGAATCAAATGGACCTAATAGATATCTACAAAACATTTAACCAAACCCAACAGAATATACCTTCTTCTTAGAAGCTCACAGAACCTTCTCCAAAACTGAGCATTTCTTGGGCACCAAACAAACCTCAATAGATACAAAAAGATTGAAATAACCCGCTGCATCTTATCAAACCACCATGGATTAAAGTTGGAACTCAACAACAAGAGAAACAACAAAAAGCCTTCAAAATCATGGAAACTGAGCAACTCCATACTCAATGACCACTGGGTCAGGGAAGAAATACAGAAATCAAAGACTTTCCAGTATTCCATGAAAATGAAAGCACAACATACTCACACTTAGGGGACACCATGAACGCAGTGCTAAGAGGAAAGTTCATAGCACTAAGCAAAATCATAAAGAAATTGGAAAGGTCCCACACTAGTAACTTAGCAGCACACCTGAAAGCTCTAGAATGAAATAAACACATCAACGAAAAGCAGACAACAGGAAATAATCTAATTCAGGGATGAAATGTATAAATTGTAAACAAAGAGAACCATATAAAGAATCAATGAAACCAAGAGCTTCCTCTTTTACAAAATCAAAAAGATGATACCAGCCCTTAGCCAAACTGAAAGGCAGAGAAAGAGTATCCAATTTATCAGAATCAGAATCAGAAAAGGTGGACATAACAACAGAAAATTAGGAAATCTAAAAAATCATTAAGTCTTACTTCATAAGCCTATAGTCTACAAAACTGGAAAGTCTAAAGGAAGTAGACAATTTTCTAGATAGATTTCACTTATCAAAGTTAAATCAAGATTACTTAAACAGTTTAAACAGTTCTATAACCCCCAAAAGAAATAGATACATTCATCAAATGTCTCCAACCAAAACAAAAGCCCAGTCCAGATGCTTTCACAGTCACAGAATTCTACCAGACTTTCAAAGAAGAACTAATAGCAATACCCCTCAAACTATTACACAAAATAAAAACTGAAGGAACATTTCCAAACTCATTCTATGAAGAAGTTATAATCAACTTGATACCAAGCCACATGAAGACTTAACAAAGAAGTTCAGTGTGATTTCACTTATGAAAATTGATGCAAAAATATTCAGTAAAATACTAATGAACCAAATCCAGGAACACATCAAATAAATCATCCACCACGATCAAGTAGGCTTCATACCAGGGATGCAAGGATGGATCAACATATGAAAATCCATCAAAGTAATCCACCATATAAAGAAACTAAAAGAAAAATAAAACCACATGATTATCTCGTTAGACAAAGGAAAAAAAAAACAATCTTTGACCAAATTCAACATCCATTTATGCCAAAAATCTTGGAGAGATCAAGGATACAGGCTCAAACCTAAGTATAATAAAGGTGAGATAAAGCAAGATGATTGCCAACATCAAATTAAATGGAAAGAAAGTCAAAGCAATTACATTAAAATCAGGAACAAGACAGGGCTGCCCACTCTCTCCATACATCTTCAATATAGTACTTAAAGTTCTAGCTAGAGCTCTAAGACAACTAAGAGAGATCAATGGGATACAAATGAGGAAGTAAGAAGTCAAAGTATCACTATTTGCAGATGATAAAAGAGTGTATATAAGTGAACCCCAAAATTCCACCAAAGAATTCCTGCAGCTGATAAATAGCTTTAGCAAAGTGGCTAGATACAAGATTAATTAAAAAAAAAAATCAGTAGCTCTACTGTACACAAATGACAAAGAGGTTGAGAAAGGAATTAGGGAAACTAATAGCAACAATAGTAGCAAATAATGGAAAGTATCTTGTTGTAACTCTAACCAAACAACTGAAAGTCCCCTATGACAAAAACTTCAAATCTCTAAAGAAATAAATTGAAGAAGATATCAGAAGATGAAAAGATAATGTGTGCTCATGCAATGGTAGGATTAACATAGTAAAAATGGCCATCTTACTAAAAGCAATCTATAGATCCAATATGATCTCCTTCAAAATGCCAACACAGGTCTTTAATGACCTGTAAAACACAATTCTAAACTTCATATAGTAAAACAAACAAACAAAAAAACAAGAATAGATAAAAAAAATGCTTTATAATAAAAGAACTTTTGGAGTTATCTCCAGGCCAGACTTTAAGCCATAACACAGAGCAATAGTAATTAAAATTACATAGTACTGGCATAGGAATAGACTGGATGATCAATGGATTCAAATTAAATATCCAGAAATTAATATGCACCTGACTTTTGACAAGGAGCCAAACCCCTACAATGTAAAAAAGACAGCATCTTCAACAAATTGTGCTTGTCTAACTGGATGTCTACATGTAGAAAAATACAAATAGATCTCCATTTATTTCCCTGCACAATATGCAAACCCAAGTGGATCAAAGACCTCAGTATAACACCACATACACTGCATCCATTATAAGAGAAATTGGGAAAGAGCATTGAGCTCATTGGCACAGGAGAAAACTTCCTGAAGAGAACACCAACAGCTGAGGCTCTAAAGTCAACAATTAAATAGGATCTCTTGAAACTAAAATGATTCTGTAAGACAAAGGACACTGTCATTAGAACAAAACAACAGTCTAGAGATTGGGAAAAGTTCTTTACTGATCCTATATCAGACAAGGGGCTAAATCCAAAATATGTAATGAACTCAAGAATTCAAACACCAATAAACAAAATAACCCAATAAAAAATGAGACATAATAGAATTATAGGGACATGGAGGGGACAGGAGCCCCACTAGGAGGCTAACAAAATGGAAAGATCTGAGCCAGGGGGTCCTGCAGTGACTGATGGACCAATGGAGGACCATGCACAGAGAGGACCTAGACCCTCTGCTCAAATGTGGTCAGTTGGCAGCTCCGTTTCCATGTGGATCTCTTAGTGAAGGGAGCAGGGGCTGCCTTTATCATGAACTCAGTTGACTGCTCTCTGATCACTCTCCCCTGATGATGCAGCCTTGCCAGGACAGGGAGGTAGAGGATCCAAGCAGTCCTGATGAGACTTACCAAGCTCTGGGCAGATGATAGTAGTGAAGAACTCCCTCTTTCAGTGGACTGGGGTGAAGGAGATAGGGGGAAGAAGGAGGGAGGGTTGGAATGTGGGAGTTTGGGGAGGTGGCATCAGTAGAGATATATAATGAATAAATTGTGAAGAAAAAAAAAAACCTTAAAAAAAGAATTGGGACACAGAACTAAACAGAGTTCTCAACAGAGGAATCTCAAATGGCCGAGATGTACTTAAAGAAATGTTCAACTACTTTCTTTTTCTCAAATTTTTTATTTAACTTTTATTAATTATACTTTATTCCTTTTGTATCCCCCCATAATCCACTCCCTCCGCCCCTCCCGGTCTCACCCTTCCCCCCTTTCTGCATGCATGCCTCTCCCCAAGTCCAATGATAGGGGAGGTCCTCCTCTCCTTCTTTCTGATTTTTTTGTTGTTGTTGTTTTGTTTTTCTCAATGCAGTTTATTCAGGAACCTTGGACAATCTTCTGACCCTGGGGAAAGCCAGCCCACAGCTTAAAATAGCCTCTGGGTAGCCAACTCCAGCGGGCCTCGTGGGCAGTGCAGATAGGTCCACATACATGGAAGCAAG
>REGO01001141.1:0-16743 GCA_010120015.1 Rhombomys opimus
GATACAAAAGGAATAAAGTGTATTTAATAAAAGTTAAATAAAAAATTTAAAATAAAAAAAGCAAAAAAAAAAAGACATTCCATTTTGACAAGTAGACAAAAAATAAGAAAAAAAAGATATTGTAATTGATTTGACAAATCACTGTTAGTTTTTTTTTAACATTTCAGATTATTTCTAAGTTGTTATAATAACTAAAGGGACTTGGCTGTAGAACTTCATGCATCTACTTATTTATTTTTCCACAATCCCCTTTTATTTCCTAAAATTTATTTTATTTTTAATTGAAAATTCACACATTATAAACTGATCATGGTTCCCCACCCCCAAATGCTTCCTGATTCTCCCCAATCCTCCTTACCTCCACACTTATCCAACTCCATGCTTTCTTTTTCTATCTTTAGAAAACAAAGGCAAATAAAACATCTAACAAACCAGAATAAAAATAACACAGTGAAAAAGTACAGGAAAAACACACATAAAAACCATACTATATAAGCAAAAGACAAATTATTATATCTATCTATATCGATATATCTCATATATGTGTGTATGTGTGTCATATATATGTATGAATACACACATATATGCAGGCATAAGGTCATTGTGTTATTCAAATGCTGATTTCTGTATCCCCCACATCTGGTTGCAATCCTTATTCTGAAAATATCCTGTCTCAACTATGTTAACACTGTTCCCCAACTGTCTCTTGATATGCCAATAAAACAGTTTACAACCAGGCACTGAACAGGTGAGAGAATGAGGCTGGACTTCCTGCCAGCCAGAGGAGGAGGAGTGAGAGGAGGCAGTAGGGGATTCATCAAAAGGGCAGATGTCCAGAAGGGTTCAGGAGAGAGAAAGCTCAGGAACGAAAGCTACAAAGTGCAAAAATATCACTTGGATGTATGCTGCGAGAAGATAAGAATAGTCTCGAAGGTTAAGTATAGAATTAAAACTGCCTAGTTCTTGTGCTGCGAAGTTTATTACTAAACATATATAAAAGAGTCTCAATGCCTTCTGTGATAGCTTGGTTAAGAGAGAAGCCAAGAAACAAACACAGCTTTATTGAAATGGCATATATATATATATATATATATATATATATGTGTGTGTGTGTGTGTGTGTGTGTGTGTGTGTGTGTGTGTGTGTACGCATATGAGAGAGACAAAAAATCCTACAAAAAATACCATTAAATTTATTTCTTGTTGAGTATCTACTATTGGGCATGGGGTCTGTCTTTAAGTGTGGTTTATATACCCCATATACCCAGTGATGTTTCATTGGAGAAAACTGATTTTTCCTTTGGAAGTAGTTGCCAATTAGAGATAGCTTCTTACAAATAAAGAACTCACAGAGATTGTGGCTGCATGCATATGACATTCACGGGTTCAAGCTAGACAGGGTCCCAGTGCTGAGATGGGACATAGACATGAGCTGCCATCACTAACCAAGAAGCTATCTCTTTTCTTTTCTTTTCTTTTCTTTTCTTATTTTATGCCGGAGCCAGCCAACAGAGTCGAATGGTTCTTGAGTTGGGAGTGAAGATTAAAATTAATAAAATAAACACACAGCACACAGGAACTTTTTAAAGGTCCAGACTCTACAGCCACAGCAAAAGGCAGGCTGCTACAGCAAGCAGTGCCAGCAGCAAGCAGTGCCAGCAGCAAGTCTCTCCTCTCTCCCTCCAACCCTCTTCTCTAGCTCCTCTCCTCTTTCCTGTCCTCCGGCTCCTCCCATAGCACAACATTGTATCCAGTTGCTTTACTTGTGTCCTGTTTACACAAGAGTTGAGACAGGATGCTTCAAGCATCATCTTCAGCCTTCTGCAGTAACTGTCAGCCTGTCTTTTTATTGTAGAGTTTCTAAGCCAGAGTAGAAACATCTCAGAACAATGGTTAATTTGCACAAGGAGCCTGAGGAAAAGGTGTGATCCTCACAAGCTATCCTACCTGCTGTCACAAACAAAAGGAGATGGACTTGCAAATTCTACCCTGCCTTTAGAGAAGGTCCAGTAAAAGCAGTCTCTCCTCTGAGGTTTAAATATCAAAGCAGCTGCCAGAGGCACCGCTCACGACAATTTTATTTTATTTTATTTTATTTTATTAATTTCATTTTCATTTTTCTACATGTAGACATCCAGTTAGACCAGCATGATTTGTTGAAGATGCTATCTTTTTTTCCATTGTATGGTTTTGGCATCTTTGTCAAAGATCAGGTGTCCATAAGTGTGTGGGTTTATTTCTGGGTTTTCTCTTTGGTTCCATTGATCCACCATTTTGTTGTTGCAGCTTTATTTGTAATAGCCAGAAGTTGGAAACAGCCCAGATGCCCCTCAACTGAAGAATGGAGGCAGATATTATACATTTACACAATAGAGTATTGCTCTGTACTGAAAAATAAGGAAATCATGAAATTTGCAGGTAAATGGTAGGACCTAGAAAGGATCAACGTGAGTGAGCTGTCCCAGAAGCAGAAAGACACACACAGTATATACTCACTCATATAGACATATAACATAGGATAAACCTACTATAGAAAGAAACTAATCAAGAGACAGGACCCTGATTAAAATGCTCAGTCCCCATCCTGAAAGGCAAAGAGGATGGACATCAGAAGAAGAAGAAAATAGGAAACAAGCTAGGAATCTGCCACAGAGGGCCTCTGAAAGGCTCTGCCCTGCAGACTATCAAAGCAGACGCTTTGAACTCATTCGCACAGTAGACAACTTTCTGAACAGAACACCAACAGCACAGGCTCTAATAGCAACAATCAATAAATGGGACCTCATGAAACTGAAAAGCTTCTGTAAAGCAAAGGACACAGTCATCAAAACAAAGCGACTGCCTACAGATTGGGAAAGAATCATCACCAACCCTTTATCTGACAGAGGACTCATATCCAGTATATAGAAAGAACTAAAGAAGCTGAAAAGCAGCAAACCAAGTAATCCACTTAAAAAATGGGGAACAGAGCTAAACAGAGAACTCTGTAGAGGAATATCAAATGGCAGAGAAGCACTTAAAGAAATGCTCAACCTCATTAGCCATTAGGGAAATGCAAATCAAAACGACCCTGAGATTTCACCTTACACCCATCAGAATGGCTAAGATAAAAAACTCAAGTGACAACACATGCTGGAGAGGTTGTGGAGAAAGGGGAACCCTTTTCCACTGCTGGTGGGAATGTAAACTTGTACAACCACTCTGGAAATCAATCTGGCGTTTCTCAGACAACTAGGAATAGAGCTTCCTCAAGATCCAGCCATACCACTCCTAGGCATATACCCAAAAGAGGTTCAAGTACACAAAAAGGACATCTGCTCAACCATGTTTGTAGCAGCTTTATTTGTATTAGCCAGAAGCTGGAAACAGCCCAGATGCCCCTCAACTGAGGAATGGATGCAGAAACTGTGGTACATCTATACAATGGAGTATTACTCAGCAATGAAAAATAAGGAAATCATGAAATTTGCAGGTAAATGGTGGGACCTGGAAAGGATCATCCTGAGTGAGTTGTCCCAGAAGCAAAAAGACACACACGGTATATACTCACTCATATAGACATACAACAGAATAAACCCACTAAAATCTGTACATTTAAACATACTAAAGAGAAGACCCTTACTAAAATGTTCAATTCCCATCCTGAAAGGCAAAGAGGATGGACATCAGAAGAAGAAGAAAATAGGAAACAAGCTAGGAATCTGCCACAGAGGGCCTCTGAAAGGCTCTGCCCTGCAGATTGTGAAAGCAGATGCTGAGCCTGATGGCCAACTGATGGGCAGAGTGAATGGAATTTTATGTAAGTAGTGGGAAATAGTAAGAGCTGGAGAGGACAGGAACTCCACAAGGAGAGCAACAGAACAAGAAAATTTGAACACAGGGAACTTCCCAGAGACTCATACTCCAACCAAGGACTATTCATGGAGATAACCTAGAACCCTGACAATGCAGTCACTTCTGATGAGAACTGATAGACTAAGATCAGAAAGAAGGAGAGGAGGACCTCCCCTATCAGTGGACTTGGGGAGGGGCATGCAAGCAGAAACGGGGGAGGGTGGGACTGGTAGGGGAGGAGGGAGGGGCTTATGTGGGGATACAAAATGAATAAAATGTAATTAATAAAAGTTAAATAAAAAATTAAAAAATAAAGAAAGTATGGTAAAGTGTTTAAACATTCTAATTTTAATAAATACACAAATTTCTACAAAGGCTTCTTTTTTGTTCAAGTAAATACAAATTTATGTGCCAGCAACCTCATCTTACCTGATCCCTGCATAACCCTCACTAGGACCTACATAAATAAAAAGTGGGCCAGGTCTGCAGGGAATAGCCTAGGCCGATGGGCAAAGAATTATAACAACCAATATCACAAGTGACAGAATCGTTCCTCAAAGCTGCCAAATACAGTGAGTTATAAATTCCAGAGACATTTTATTAATAGGAATTAAAGGTGGTAAACACTACATCCTGACCCAAATACGCTAACTCAGGAAGAAATTGCCTTGCCCATGGACAAAGATTGCACTTCCTTGTGTCAAGTTTGACATCTTCTAGTCAAACTAACAGGGAGCACAACATCAAAAGCCAGGACATCAGGCTTTTTCTTTCACTTTCTTTCTTATTTTTATTTTTTACATCAGTATGATTTTCTAGGTTATGTGAGAGTCTAAGGAGAGCTTACTGATAGTAATAAAATGGTATGTGAAAGGACAACAAAGGAGACAGAAGAAAGCAGCACAGGGAAGAGGAAAAGGAGTAGTAGGAAACAAAGAAGGGATAAAAAAAAAGAGTGAAAATGGCAAAGAGATGGATGGTGCTTATTTTCTGCTCCATCTGCCAAAAGGAGGTGGCTGCCAAAAGCAGGGCTTTTCAGAGCTCAGTACTCAATCTGAGAATACCAGGATTTATTTTATTGTTGTTGTTTTTGTTACTGATGGTGCTGTTTTTATCTTGATTTGTTTGAGACAGGATGTCTTAGGGTTATTATTGCTGTGATAACCCACCATGACCAAAACAACTTGGAGAGGAAAAGGTTTATTTGCCTTATATTGCATATCACAGTACATCATCAAAGGATGTGTAGTCAAGCAGGGAAAGAATCTGGAAGCAGGAGCTGAAGCAGAGTCCATGAACGGATGCTGTTTACTAGCTTGCTCCTTATGGCTTGCTCAGCCTGCTTTTTTACTGAACCCAAGATGGCCAGCCCAGGAATGGCACCACCCACAATGAGTTGCCCCTCGCCCATAAAGCATTAAGAAAATTCCTTATAGGCTTACCTACAGCCTAATCTTATGGAGGTATTTTCTTAACTGAGTTTCCCTCCTCTCGGATCACTTTAGCTTGTGTCAAGTTGACACAAAACTATCCAGGACTGGATCTATTTCTTAACTTTGGCCATCTTGCAACTCTCTAGCTAGACAAAACTAGCCTAAAACCAACAAAGATCTGTCTGCGACAGGCTCCCAAGTGTTGGTATTAAAGGTGTGCACCACCACACCTGACTTTTAAAATAGAAGTTTTTAAAACATCTTCTAGATAGATTGATTGTGTTGATGTCCTGTGAAGCTATATGTCTGAATCCCATCGATTCACAGTTAACAATAGAAAGCATGAAGTTAGCCATTGATGGTTGAAAACATTGGTAAATCACATGGCAAATCCTCAATAGCACCAGACTCTACCTTCCCAAGTGACAGTTAACCACCTGCATCCATACAATCTTTTTGTGTAGTATCTATAGATATTCCATTACTCACCACATGCTGGGAAGACAGTTGGCTGCAGCCCTGGAAAGATGCTTCTTTTTGCACAGATGGCATATCACTTCTTTGCTCACTTCTGTGTGAGAGAAGAAAGAGAGACAGAGAGAGAGAGAGAAAGAGACAGTGAGAGAGGGAAAGAAAATGTGTATGTGTATAATAGCAAAAAATGGGGAAAGAGTCCTTGAATTTGAAGGAGAGCAAATAGTTGTATATGGGAGTGTTTGGAGGGAGGAAAGGGAAGGGATAAATGTTATATTATAATCCTCAAAAATAAAACCATAAAAATGGATCATCTTGGCATTTTTCTTCTCTGCTGTGCCCTTCCCTGGGAAGTCTATTTCTTCCACTCTTGTTATTCTATAGTTATCTGTAGTCTCTTGTTTAGGGTTGAGGTCTCTGGTTTTTCTCTCTTCCACATTAATGTATACATTGTTGTTGTCCTTATTTAGATCATGGTTAGGCAGTCCTGTTGGTAAGATGATATGGCTGTAGTTTCTGATATTACTAGACATTACAAACTCACAAAAAATTCTGTGTTCCTTTAGCTCTGTCCCTTCTTCAATTATCCCTAAGACTGAGGTGCAGAAGTTGTTTTGTAAGTGTATCCATTGGTATTGGGTTCCACAACTCTGCATTTTAATCCGTTATTTTTTTCTGTAATAGTCTCTGTTGCAAAGAGAAGTTTCCTTAATGAGTGATTAGCCTTATACTTATCTGTGGACATCATGACAAATACTTAGAATGTAGTTAGGAATGATGATGTTGGCTTAGAAAAATGAAAGGGCCATGGTAGGTATTCCTACATTCCATGAGTTCTATAGCTCTCAAGAGTTGATTAGGTTTCCAGTATCAGTCATGATTTTCCTCATTTGGTAAGTTAATTCCAATTAAAAATCTGTTGGTTACAAGCAATGTGTGCATGGCACTTCTTTACTTTGGTCCTCATAGGGTTATGTTTGAAAGTTTGGCTCTTAGTTTGTGGAACCCTTTGGGAAAGATCAGGAAGTGTGGTTTTGTTGGAGAAGGTTTGTAGCTGGAGAATGGCTTGGGGTTTTCAAAAGCACATGCCATTCCCAGTTATTTCTCTGTGTCTTGTGCTAGTGGATCAAGATATAAGGTTTCAGCTACTGCTCCAGCACCATGATTGCCTGACTGCTGCCATGCTCTGCACCATGATGTTCATGGACTCACTCTCTAGAACTGTAAGCCCCAAATTAAATGCTTTCCTTCATAAGGTACTGTTGGTATAATGTGTTTTTGTATTATTTTTTATTTTTTTGGAATATATACAATTTACCCTTGTTCATTCAAATGCTGATTTCTCTCCCTCACTATCTGGTTTCAATCTAGACATTGCATTGTGCATACTTATTCTAAGCAGCACCTGTCTCAAGTTTGTGTAAACATGCCACATTTGTTCTCTATATTGTCAATTAAAACAACCAGCCACAATGCTGAGCAATGGAGAGGATAGGGTGGGACATCCCTGTCTGGAGTAGGAGGAGAGGAAGGAAGCAGAGGAGAAGAGGAAGGAAGCATAGAGGGAGGAGGAGAATCTGCAAGAGAGGTCCTGGAACCACGTGAAGAAATGAACCGGACCTAAGATATCACTAAAAGCAAGTATAATGGGTGAATTTGAATAGTGAGAAACTATGCGGGCTTGGAGGTTTACAATGGAGTAACTATTGCCCAGCATTGTGCTCTAGGTTAATTAAATAAATCCTTGTCTCTGTGTGGTGATTTGGTGATTAAACTGTTTAGGAATAACTGCTGCTTAACTAAAAGATATATCAATAGTAAATATTGATATTCTACAACAAGGTGCCTTAATCATGATGTTTCTTCACAGCAATGAAAAACTAAGAAATGTACACTTGTGGTTTTCATACATTTATTTCTGTTGTTCATACATATCATACTTGGGTAGAACTGTGGTGACTTCTCTCCTTTGGAAATTTTCATGGTTCCATGAAATCTAGTCCTTAGGGAGAAGACTTTCAGGTCAGTTCTATTTCAGGTCTCTTTGAAGTACATAATGTCTTTAGTAATAAGGAATTACCTTCTACCTCTGTGGAGCATAAGAAGCCCTCTTGAGTTGTTGGTCAGGGTGGTCTAAGACACTTCCATTACATTTCAGGTTATTTCACAGATGATTTAGTTCTTGTTTTAAATACAAGCATCAAAGTTGATGCTTAGCTTCCAGATGTGACCAGACTTCTCTTTTTAATATTTTCCTCAAGCCATGAAGGTAACATATTCTTTCAACAATGGCAAAGTATGTAATTCAGACCAACTTTTGCTCTGAGAAAAATAAAAATGTCTGGATAATGTTAAAATCTATCATCTCAAGAGTATAGCAGAACCAACCACAGACTAATAAGGAATTTTTATCTCACACTTTGAATGAGAGCCAGAAATGGAAGATGTAATCTCAGAATAAAATTTTCTGTAGTATTTTTCTACAAATTAACAGAAGGAAACTTGACAGCAGGTTACTAGGAATTGCAGTCAATGCCAACACAATCTGCACTTACATATAATTTGTATCACAAATACAAACACTCTCAAGGTGGGAGTGACATGGACATAACCGATGGTTAGGATTGCAACATGGCTTTGAGACATGTCTATGGGCAGAAAACCTTAGGCTTTCTTCTAGTAATTAGGCAGTCCTAAATTCTTGTTGGCTCCTTCTTTTTTCTCCCCTTCCTTTCTTCCTTTCTTCCTTTCTTCCTTTCTTCCTTTCTTCCTTCCTTCCTTCCTTCCTTCCTTCCTTCCTTCCTTCCTTCCTTCCTTCCTTTCTTCTTCCCTTACTTCCTTCTTTCCTTCCATTCCTTCTTTCCATCTCATTCCTACATGTGCATACATAGTGTATTCATATGTACATGATTATGTGTGTGCAAGTGAAAAAAGTAGATAGTATATGTCTTATCTCTGACTATCATTCTCCATTTTTAGAGAATCTCACTGAAATGGGAACTGATTGATTCAGTAGTAGTAGCTTTCCAGCAACTTCTAGAAAGCCTCTTCTCTTTGCCTCCTCGGTGCTAAGATTATTGCCATGTGCCACCATGTTCAGATTTATTTCCAATTATTTTAAGAATATGTGCTTTACCAAGAATTTGAGAATGATTGATGCCTCCTGCTTATTTAGTCTAATCAGTATATGTCATTAATATAATGGAGCATTGTGATACCTTGTAGTAGAAAGGAATGATCAAGATCTCTGTGACTAGGTTATGACACAGTCTACAGAGAATTAATATACCATTGAGGTAGAACAGTAAAGCTTGTTAGAGGTCAATATCTTCAGTCTCATCTGCATCCTCCCATACATCTTAGTCCCAAGTTATACACCTTTCTAATCAATGCTTTCACTTAAGCTGCTGACATCCTTTGATACTAGGATTTGTACTTGCACTGTAAATCAGCCAAATACATGTTGACAAATTGGTTCTGGTTTTTTACTATTTCTGCTCTATATGTCTACTAAAAAGAAAAATCTCAGAACACATTTGGAAGTCTAGATTAATTATGCACATTTCAATCTGAGAAATTTGTCTCTGGGGTTATACTTTTCTTTCATTACTCTCTCCAGAGATGCTATGTGCAACATGGTATCATAATTATATTTCTTGTTTTATCAGAAAATGTTCAAAACTTTTATAGAGAGAATTACTACATTTAATGCTCCTCATAAGAGATGAAACAGGAGTACCAGATGCTTTTTATTATATAGTTCTTTAAATAGCTCACACTATCAACTCAGAGTTCATTTCATTCTACCAAAAGAGGCTTTATTAACTATAGGAACTAGAGAGTCAAATCCAGATATCACCAAGCCATGCAGAAAAATTCATTTCTACAATTATTTTCCTCTAAAACCATTCTCAGAACCAACCATAATTTATTTCAGACAGGGTGCTCAATGTAAACAAAACCAAGTGTGTATTTGTATTCTCACTTTCCAGTTTATCCTTCCTGGAAATTCTGTCATAGATTCACACAGAGGTGTATACCTTAATTTACTCCAGAGCCCATCAAGTTGTTGAGGAAGATTAACATCAAAGTTTGTCAAATTTTTTGTACTGAGACATTCTAGATTTTATTCTTTAGCAAATCTAGCCTACTAGTCCAACCTCCTAGCTTTCTAACCCTCTCATTCTTTTGCTCTTCTCTCTGTTTCTAGGCACAATAGCCCTTGCTTAACTCAAGAATGACATTAATTAATCTAATATGTTACTGTTATCCCACATTTCATTTCTTCTCAGTATCCAGTAACTTACCTAAGGTTATGGCATTCTGTAGAACAACAAGGTTGGCTTGGTGATTAGCATTATATCAGTTACTCTTTGTTTGTGTGATAAGACACTATAACCAAAAGTTACCTATTAGAAGAAAAGGTTTAGTTTGGCTCATGGTTCCAGAGGTAGAGTTCATTATGACAAGAGAATTAATATACCCTTAAGGTAGAACACTGAAGGTATAGTGTTAGACTTGCCAAAGTTCAACATTCCCAGCCTCAACAGCACCCTCTGAAATGTCTCCATTGCAATTTATACTATTTTCTAACCAATGTTCTCACTTTAACTGGCAGCATCCTTTGATACTGAAATTTATACTTGAATTGCAAATCAGCCCATCATAGCATGATCATGATGGCTTCATTCTGTTTTCTGAAAACTTCAGCTCTATGCCTACTAGGAAAAACGGTCTCATAACACATTTAAGTAGCTAGCACAGAAGGCTGAGAGATAACATATTCAACCATAAACATGAAGCGGTGAGAGTAAACTTGAAGTAGGACAAAGGTACAAACAACCAAAACCTACCCAGAGTGGTGTACTTCCTTTAGAAAGGCAATACATCTTAAGGGTTCTATAACTTCCCAAAATAGCACCAGCAAATATAGACCAAATATGAAGATACCTAAGCCTGTTGGGGACATTTGTCACTCAAACCAACACTAACATATAAATCCACTCTGGTTCAATGTGATCATAGAAGGATACTGAAAATCATGTGCACAGTATAGTTCCGGGCTTTAGATCTTAAAAATTCAGGAGCCATTTGTTTGGCAGGGCAGAAGGACAGAACCTGAGTACATGGTGACATTGCTGTCACTGAATAATTGACCAGTAGTATGGACAAGAGTTGGTGGTAGTCCTAAACCAAGATCTCAGTGCCAACTGCATTTCTCTCCTCACTTTTACAGTGGGCTATGAGCCTGGGTGATTCCCTAGGGCTATTGTCATCTGGAGTGGCTCAGTATCCCAGGTTGCCATAATTTTTGTGGTAATTCATATTAACCCATGACTTCTGAAGTTTTCTCTACTTGCAGTTTTAAAATATTCGTTATTATTAATTGTAGTTGCCATGTCATATAATATGTGCAATCAAAACTTTGAATTCTTTGGCCAACATCTTTCTACACTATGGCTTGTGAATATAATAGACCAACATTCTGATCTTTATCCATCCCTCTGCAAATAGCTCACATCAATTTAGCTGTTGGTTCTGAAAGATATCTTACTTCAAGAGACATATACATACCCTAATGGCTACCATGCTAATCTACCTTACAATTGTTTTCCATGTCATTGATTTTTTATTATTTAGATAATTAGAATTTGCATTCATGTGATTATTCTCAGCTTCCAAAGATCACAATTGCCACTTTTAAAGTGTGATTTGGGGGGGGGGAGGGAAGAGGGTGGGTGTGTATATGCATTATGTGCATGGGTGCCCATGAAATTCAGGGGACTATATCAAATCTGGAACTGGATTAAAAGGTGGTTGTGAATTACCCAGTGTGGGTGCTGGCACTGAGCAATCTCTCCAGCCTCCAGTCCCTGGCTTAAATAGACATTTCTGATTTCTTCGAAGACTCAATTTTGTTGTGTGATATTTTGCTGTGAGCTCTCTCATTTGAGGGGAGTGGCTTTGGCCAGCTGAGAATATCTATGGGTAGACTTAGAGGAGAGGAGATTTATAGAGTCACATGAACAGTGAGGCTTCACTTTTTTATTGACATTGCTGTGCTGAACTTAGTGCTTTGACATTTGAATTCACAGAAAGAAACATTCCTGAGAACTTTTCAGGGAAATCCAAGAATCCTCAACTGAGTCTTGAGGCTTTCATTGACCTGTTGTGTTGATTTGTGTTCCTGCTTGGTGTTGACCTTTGGACTGGAATGCTGGTATCCTGATGACTGAATTTGGTAATCCCCTAAAGACCCATTGACCCTAATCAGCAGGAAGTAGATAAACTAGGTCTACAGCCTTTTTCCCTACTGATTTCATATCTAAGCTCAAGGGGTTGGAAAGGCAGTAAAGGTGTTTAAGAACTCTAAGCAAAGTAGATTTGGTGAAAAATCTAAACCTATACCTGCCACTGTTTTGGCTGTTTTTAAGATACTAGCAAACAAACCTAGTCACAGGAACATACTAAGCATGTGATCTACCACAGAGCTATACCTTTAGATGTTTGACTTTTAATTTTAGAATCAGGCAACATTTCATGCCAAAAAGTAGAACAAGTGTTCCAATGGTCTTAGCAGAAGATATTGGTTCTGTATCTGAAGAAAATAGAAGTCACAGACCAAAGAGCATATTGATCATTTTAAAGTTACTTTCCTTTTAATGTGAAGATAGGAAAACAGAATGGAAAAGAAAAACATCGAAGTTGTTAACATCCTACTACTTTAGGATGAAGTACTGTGTTGAGCCCCTCTGCTCTCTTACATGATAACAAGTAGTCAAAATACATCTGTATGCATTCGCCAATGCATGTCAGCATTCAAATCTGTACATGGCACTCCAGTCTCTGCCTTTTCCTGAGTAACTGTTGGCTCCAACAAGGACACTGTTTCCTCAATGCTCCTGAGTAAATGTCCAACACAGTCAGCGCAGAACCCACATTTGTAATGCCCCAAATATCTTTTCATGCTACTTCACTGTTAAGTAGCATGTTAACTAGTTAGCTGTTTTTGCTTTCTCACTTTCTCTGGTCTCTTATTGTGGTGTGTGTGTGTGTGTGTGTGTGTGTGTGTGTGTGTGTGTGTTTAAATCAGCAGAATTTGTTTGCCTGTGGAAGTTAGCTTGCATGGGAAGTTTCACTGTGTCCTTTCCAAGTATCTCAGGAAGGAAGGATAGCAACTTAGCATCATTCAGTGCGCATAGACTTCAATGTGTTGTTTGGATCTTACAGGTCATAGTACAGGTACTTAATTTAAAGAAATGGGCTCCTATGATACTTACTTGTCACAATAAAATAATCTTACATTTTGATTGGAGCAATTAATATAATTTTCATGGAATTGTTAAGGAAATTTAACAATATATGGAGAACCAAGTTGAAAATCTATTTCTGCATTCTAAGGAGTGAGAAAAACTTAGACGTGGTTGGAACTTTTCTGATTTTACTTTTTCTTTGAGAGAAGTATCAATTTCTGCAAGTGTGTCTTCAGCTCCAGAGATTCTCTCTTCCATCTCTTGTATTCTGTTGGTGATGCTTACTTTTGTGGTTCCTGATCTTTTCTCCAAGTTCAAGAGAGTGGACATGGGGTAAGATGATCAATCCTCATTTAGAAAGACAGATGGGATGTGCATTGAACATATGACAGGAGTCTACTGAGTGCATCTGAAAGACTCTAACTAGCAGTGTTTTCAAAGCAAAGACTCATGACCAAACCTTTGGCAGAGTACAGGGAATCATAAGAAAGAAGGGGAGTTAGTCTGATGGGGAAAGGATAGGAGCTCCATAAGGACCAAATATATCTGGGCACAGGGTCTTTTCTGAGACTGACATTCAACCAAGGACCATGTATGGATATAACCTAGAACCTCTGCTCAGATGTAGCCTGTGGTAGCTCAGTAACCAATTGGTTTCCCAAAGTGAGGGGAACAAGGACTATTTCTAACAGGAACTCAATGAAGATACCTGATAAAACAGGATCAGATGAATGGGGCGGGGAGGTCCCCTCCTATCAGTGGACTTGGAAATGGGCACAGTAGTGATGAGGGAGGGAGAGAGGGACTGGGAGGGAATGAGGGTTCGGGACATGGCTGGGATACAGAGTTAATAAAATGTAACTGATAAAAAGAAAATAAAAAAATAATTTAAACTTTTCCAAAAAAAAAAAAAACTTAGACGTGGTAGTGCTGGCAACAAATACAAACTAATATAGTGGGCAGGTTTTGATGACAAGTCCTGAGTAGAAACCTGACTTCCAGAAATGTACATCCTGGGCAATGAAAATATGGCTATTTTCTAAAGAATCTGACATGGATCTTGATGGAATCTTACTGTCTTATACTGAAGCAAATTTTGTATTAATTAATTTGATTATTAAATTTACATCTCAGTTGTAGGCCCCTCTCTCCTCTCCTCCCAGTCCTGCCCTCTCTCCCACACCATCCCTCCCCTATATACAAATCTTGACGACAGCTTGTAAGCTTCACAAAAACACACACATATGTATATATACATATATAAATTCATATGGATGAATTCATCTCACATCTTAGACTGACTAAAATTCAATATGTAGTCCAAGATGTGCCCCATCCTGCGGGCTAGTCAAACAGGGTCAACCTGAAAGGGGGGGGGGTGGAAATTGGGGACAGAAACGCAAAGAATGGAGACAAGACAGATTCCTGATCAAGTCTCAGTTTACTGAACGTGCAAACAACACTTATAAAGCAAAGGGTACAAGCAAATTTTTTCACAGTAGCAACACATCTGTGCCATCTGATAAGACATGCAGGAATTCACTCAAGGTTACACAAAGTTTTCTGTCTGGTTCTCAAGGTTGCAGGAAGCTTGCTATCTACTTCTCAGGCTCAGAGCACCCCGCCAGCAGAGACCGCTAAGGACAGTCTCTGAGAAATGGAACTATGGATAAGATCTGCATCTGCCAAGGCCAGGAGGCAGAATTCCAATTATCAGACTCCTTCAAAGATGGCCTTGAACTTTTAAGTTATTGATACATCATTTTGTGTGAGGGGGAATGTGTGACTGTGTATGAGTCTATAATAAGTCACTAGTTTCCCTGGAGGCTCTTAAAGCTGTGTTCTCAGGTGACTAAATGGTACTCAAAAAATTCTTTATATGAACCAAGGAACTAAACTTTACATTTTAAAAATAAAGATTTCAGGAGGGCGGGGCAAGATGGCGGCGCCAGGAGGACTCTCATTCTGAACAGCAGCACAGCGGGACAGGCACAGTGACCAGCAAGCAGAACTCGCGGCCATAAAACACAAGTGATTGTGTTTCTCAGGTGAGAGAATACCCCACTGTGGGGGATTCAATCAGCTTTAACTCACCCGGCTAAACCGCGGAAGAGACCCTGGTTCCACCAGGCGACCAAGAGCTACACACCAGCATGATCTGGTCACTGTCCCAGACTGAACTGTGGGCCCACAATATCACAGACTGGATTTTCCAGTCAAGAGATAACCCCACGGAGAAGGAAATGATTGGGATCGACCTTAGGTCACCCAGACATCCCCTGGAAAAGACTCGGGTTCCGCGGGCGCCC
This sequence comes from Rhombomys opimus, assembly GCA_010120015.1. Taxonomy (NCBI): domain Eukaryota; kingdom Metazoa; phylum Chordata; class Mammalia; order Rodentia; family Muridae; genus Rhombomys; species Rhombomys opimus. Next base: position 15,303 of record REGO01001141.1, read on the forward strand.
CAGGAGCCAGCCCAGAGCCAGAGCTGGGGACCCAGGTGGCTCCACAGAGCTCTGCCTGCCTGCGCGCCTGATTCGCTGCCTCAGAAAGAACTGTGGGCCTCAGGGCCCCAGAGACTCAGTTTCACCGTTGGGTGCAAACCCGCAGGGAGGGAAACGGCTGGTCTGATCTCAGAGCACTCAGCTGATACAACCACCCCGAAAAGGTCTCAGGAAAATTACCCAGTTTAGGGAGACACCCAGGATCCCAAGGGCCAGAAAGGCGGAGCCACTGGCAGGCGTCTGAGCCTGTGGGTTCTACTCACCGCCACCCCAGACAGAACGGCAGTCCCCAAAGCAAAGACTGGGTGTCCCTGGCAGGAGGAAACCCCCAGCGGCGGGGATCATCAGGTCTAACGCTCAGGACACCCAAAACCAAAAGACTTTTTGGACTCACACAGACTCTAGGCTCTAGCTTACTAATGCTGGCAGGAGCGCTGTGCTCATCCGCCATTATTGAGTACTGCTAGGGCACTGGGGCACACAGCTGCATCCTTAGACCTACAAAAGCCAGAGAGCCATTACAGCAGCCCTCAGATACTGTGCCAAGGATCAACCAGTTACCCCTAGCTAGTCTGACAAAACTGTGGGAATCCCTGGTCCTTCAAGAGGGCTGCACCCACAGCATCTGGACCAGAGCAGTGGCTGCTGCCGACATCCCAGACAGGGACACACAGCTTCCGGTATAGACTGAGGCACCCAGCCTCCAGACCAGAGTAGTGGCCCCAGGCGCCAACTCAACCTAGGAGCACTCAGCCTCTGGCCCAGAGACTTGCTGGGTGCTCCTCTCACTTTCCCGGACAGAACTGTGTGCCCCAGGATAACAGACTGAGTTTCCCTGTTGGGAGAAAACCCCACAGCTAGGGAATCAGCAGGTTCTTCAACAGGACTGTACCTGGAAAACTGTAACAGCAGCAGCAGCTCACCAAATTTATAACGAGAAACCCAGCAGTGGGGCAGCTGTCTTGAGAACTTCTATGGGTAAGAGGAGAGCCCCCCCTCTGCCTAACAAAGACCACAGCTACTACTCAGGGCTATACACCTGAGGTGAGCAGTGGCAATTCCTGAGAAACACTGGCCATACAGTGACCATAACCAAAAAGCAGAGGAGGACTCCTTCAGGAAAAATCATCTTCCGGCCAAGGGGATTCTCCCTACCTCAGGACTCCAGGAAGCACAGAAACTAAGAGCCAACACCTAAAACAGCCCTATGGGTAGAGGGCAGCGTAAAAGCTCAACCAACAAAAGACAGAGCAATATGGCATCTCCAGAACCCAGCCATCCAGGGGCGAACAGCAGCACAATAGAAAATCAAGAAGATGACCTAACATCTATGCTGATGAAGAAGATAATAGAGGAAACAAATAAAATACATAAAGAATTAGAGGAAGATAAAAAAAAAAAA